>VWZI01009400.1:195994-261318 GCA_013396835.1 Psilopogon haemacephalus
TTTTTTTTTTTTTGTTTTTGTTTTGGGGGAAGTAGTTTTGGGTTTTGTTTTGGTTTTGTTTGGGGGTTTGTTTGTTTTCCCAGATAAAGACAGGAAATGCAACTCTGACAAAAGATATTAACAAAATAATCTCCATGGCCCCATTTGCCATTACCTAGCCCATTACCACAGCTAGATATAAAGGCCCACAACTTAAGGACAAAACAACTGTAAGGTAACATTGTCTCCACTGTTTGGACTGTCTGAAGGCAACAGATCTGCCAGAATTTAGTGGACAATTGATTGTCAGTATATAAAGTGGTGCATGCATTAACTCAAATGTGATGGGTGTGGAGTTAGCATATCTATACCTTTGTCCCAGTTTGGGACACAAGCTACCTGGGACTGGAGGACAGAAGTGACATTTTAGTAATTTTGAAGAGTGAAGATGCTGCACACTGGAAGTTTAGAGGGAGATTCTATTTACAGGTGCAGATATGCAAAAGGCAATCAGGTAGAATGAATGCATCCACAGGCTAGGCCAAGTCTATTGGACTAAAACCTTCTAGAACCCTCCAGCCTCTCCACCCTTGGCAGACCTGAGAGTCGGCCAGAACTGCCCTCCCCAGCTTAGGCCTACACAGCTCAAAATTCCCTGCCAGTGTTTAACCATCTCCCTACATGAACCATGGGATAAGAAGGGATGCTGCTCTTCCCGGAGAAAAGAAGTGAGAGGAGGAGAGGCAGGGAGGAAAGAGAATATCAGCCAGGCACTGCCTTATAACCTATGATACCAGAAAGTGGAATAGAATAACAATATTGCAATATCCTGGGACAGCCACCTCCATCCTCTGGGATGGGACTTTGTCTGTAGTTTTCTTAAGGGAACCTGGGACACCATCCCCTGCCCTCCCCTCTGCCCCCCCCCAAACTACCACAACCTTACAGTTTCATTGATTGCTGGCTAAGAGTTGTTTTGTGGTAGGTTTGGGTATTAATTGGCTGAAGCAGAAATTATAAAAATATAATTATTTAAATTTTTCTGAAAGCCTTGCCCCCAAACTATATACAGAACTAGTTTAGGTTTATTTTACAGGCTCTAATTTGGTTGGGAAACCTCTTCAAAGGATGTATATGGACAAATATAGAGCTTTAGGAAAGTCAGAAAATAGAAACGGCTAAGCTATAAACACAGCTTTACCCCACTATAAATCAGGCTGAGCAGAGAATCTAAGGGAAGCAGCTTTTTACTCATGGAGGTGAGACAGGAAACTGGGAGATGATCCCTTGATGGATTTCTCTGCAGCTCAGCTGCCTTCTGATACTGCAAGCAATATCCAATCGTGGATCCAAATGGTAAAAATCCAAGGCAAGTGGAAAGGACCACCAAAGTCAAAAGTGACTCAGACACAGCTTCCGCAAGTGGGATGATCCTGGAAGCAGTGCTGCCTCAGCAGCACAGGGCGGGGAAGACAAATTGCTGGCGTCTTCCCCAACTTGGGGGTGGCAGCAGGAAGTTGAGGTGCACAGTGCAGTCTAAGAGAAGCTGGGTCTGGGTACCACTGGCAGCTCTCTCTGAAATGGACCTAAGGACTTGTTGGGATTGCAGATCTGCACAGAATGGTGCAGAAGTGGGGAACTGTCCAAAAACAGGGACAGTGCAAAGATGGGACCCATGCATCCAAAGCAGGCTTGGTCCAAAGACAGGAACATTGCAAAACGAGAACTCTGTCAAGGCAGGAACACTGCGCCTTTTCCTTTACTCTATTTATGCTTTCTCTAGACAAAATGTCCACTTGCCACATATACTGGGCGTGAAGAATCCAGCCAACCATCAGCTGATTCCCAAGACGGGCTTCCACATGAGTCAGTACATGTGTGGAAAAGGCACCTTTTGCTGTTCCCCCTTCAAGCCCACAGGGGAGGGGGGGAGCAATTTTTCATGCCTTCTTCTTGCCCCATTCAAACCTCCTAGAGATTGAGGGGATGGGAGGCAGGGGGAGAAGGAATTTGGAGTGCTCCACAACAAGGTCTGCTAACTAAAAATTTAACTTTAGATCTGAGAAAATTGGCTGGTTTTCATCTTCACTTTCTGTAGGCCAGTTTATGACGTAATTTGCCAGGCATTTCACTGACAATTTGCAATCAGCTTCAGCTGTAAATATATTTTAAAATGGCATTTTAACTGTGTCTATAATCTAAACCTTCCATTAAGATAAAAACTACATTAAACTGTACAGACTTAAAACATCCATTTTCTCCAAAATACACAATTTTTGTTCTAATAATATGTCACTTCCATTTTAGAAGCCTGTGAAGAGATGAAATTAGCAACAAGTGCTGATGGCCACCAGATCTTAGCATATTTTTAAATGTGAAATCTTTCCACAAAAATGCAGGGCTAAAGCTTTTCAATTTTTATTATTTTTTAAATCCAGTTCTTTCAGAGCATCATTTTGTTCATCTCAAATGTTTGCACATCTTATTCTGCCAGGTACTATGTGCAACAGTTGATAAAAAGTTGCCTAATAAATAAAGTAATATTTTACTCTTGTCACAGGTAATTGTGGTGCACTTTACGGCGGCTTAGTTAAACAATTTCTCTTCCTGTGGGGCTGTAGATTTGGCAAGCAATGGAGAAGAACTCTTCTGCAGGGTCTGCCAATGCATCCACTGTTTATAATGGTACTGGGAGCATTTTCCGTTCTCAGATCAGCAATTGGAACAATGAAGTCGTTTGAAGCTATGCTGTTTCTTAATGTGCTGGTTGCACAGCAATTACTGTAACGTCACCTGCAACATCTTGTGGCTCTGGAAAATGAAAACTATTCTCCTAACGATTTTCCTATCAGATTTTTCATTCAAGTTAGTCAAAGGACATGCAGAATGATCCCATCGGCTTCCCCAGGAAAATCTTCTTTTACACCCAAAGTTATTCTCATTCTCCTCAGACAGTCTCTAGCATTACCATGTGTCCCCAGACAAGTAAATGTGGCACTTTGGGACATACTCTAGTGGTCACAAAGGTGCTGGGTAGAAGGTTGGACTTGATGATGTTAGAGGTATTTTCCACCCTTAATGATTTTATGATTCTATAGTTATTCAAAGAATTCTTTCCCAAAACATGTCACTACCATGACCAATGTCTCTGGCCAGTCTTAAACACAGTCTTATTTTGGTTACAGCAGAAAGTTCCTGGGCGTAAAGCTATCTCTCTCTTCAGCAATCCCAAATATTTAACCTTCAATCTCTAAGGAGCTTGAGAGAAATTTATTTAGAACTTTTAGCAATGTATCCTCATAAGGATAAGGTTTCTAAATACCTTAACAATGACCTAACTTCTAACCATTGAAGCTGGTAGAAATTGTACATGCAGCCCATATATAGAATGCAGAAAGTGTCATGCTTACCTCCTGTGAGAGAAATAGTTTATACTTGTGATGGGTTGACCCTGGTTGGCTGAAAAATGCCATCCCAGATGCACTTTTGCTCCCCATCCCAACAGGACAGGTGGACAAAATAAGAAAAAGCTTGAGGGCCAAATTTACTTGACTTGGGGGAAATGAATTTATTTTATTGCCAATTAAAATGCAAATCTGAAACAAAGAAAGTTAAACTAGCACCTAGTCCCCCCTGCTTTTCTGCCTACTCAACTTCCTTCCGTCTTTTCTATCTCCTCTAGCCACTCCATCCCTGAGCAGCACAGGCTGGATTATGGAGATTGTGGTCAATCCGTAACAGTTGTTCTCTTCTGCTTTTTTCTCCTCATATTTTTCCTCTGCTCCACCATGAGTTCTCCACAATAGTCTTCTATATAGGCTGCAAGGGAATCTCTTCTCTGGCTCCACTCCTCCTCCTCCTTCACTGACCTTGGTGTCTCCAGAACTTTGGTGTCTGCAGGACTGACTCATACAACTTTTTCCTCACTCTTCTGCCTACCCAGAAATTTTGCCCTTTCTTCAATACATATTCATAGAGTCACCATCAGTGTTGCTGGCAGGCAGGTTTGTCTCTGAAGGGGGAGGGAAGAGTGAAACAGAAGGGGAACTGACCTTCCAGATGAGCATATAGCTGAAGAGAGAACTTTGTTCTTTTTGGATTTTGAGTTTATCTAATGCTTCTCATTACAGTTACCTGTGCCAGGTGCTTATATGCTGTCTTGAAGAGAAATGGATACAAAAATATGCTTGAGTGCTTTCCTGAGCCATGGCCAGAATCTATACATAAATGAAACAGAGTCTCTTCTAGTTTATTTTTAAAATTATATTGGGTGAAACTAACCCACACACTAAAACAGCAACCAGATGCCATAAGTTGTCAAGTTAGGCAATGAGAGAGGTTGTTTTCTTTGTATGTCAGCTTCTTCAGCCTCCATAGGAGGCAGAAGAGAATTTTCCTTGAGACTTTGTTAATTTACCTCTCTTCCAAAGTCCTTATGAAAGAAATATCAGCAGAAGAGTGCAAGATAATTTCTGTCCAGTGCCAAAGTACAGTGAAACTACAAGGCAATAACAATGCAATTACTGTAGGGATAAAGGAGCAGATACTGAGAGAGCAGACACAGTGAAGGTGTACCTGCGTACTACACCATGAAATACTGAAAGAGATACAAAGCACTCTCCAGGTTCTTTCCTGCTTTGTTTTTGACAGAGGGAGGTGCACCAGAGAACACAATACATGAGAATCTACTGTTTTCCCTGCAAATTATGGCATTTTGGGTAGTTGTGAGGTCTGGAGGACTTTTTTGTTGGTTAGGTGGTTTGTTTTTTTTTTTGTTTTGTCTCTGTGGACAAATGCTCTCAGATTCATCAGATCAGATTCCTGTGCATACTATTCTTTCCAAAGTGTTTTATCAATGCCCTATAAGGTTCCCATATTGGCAGACATATCCCAGAGTTTGCTGTCAGTCTTGTCTGTGTCTGATTTACCTCTGGCTTTTTCGTAGTCAATCATAACGTCCTTAGCACCTTTCTGTGTTGTACAGCAGCTGGCATGCAGTCTTTTCCACATCTGTTTATGGATTATGTGGAGCAGTTACTTTAGGATTAGCAGTATACCTTGCAGAAATTGTAATGGAAGGGTGCAGACACTTGGGAGATTTAGAGGAAACCATCTGATGCTCTGAGAAAATACTGCCATTCATAGAAAAGCTTCCTATGACTTTACCTATTGATAGGTCAAGAGGAACTAGCCCAAACGTGTGCCAGGGAAGGGTTAAGTTGAACACGAGAAAAAAATTCTTGCCCAAAATGTTTGTCAAGCCCTGGAACAGGCTGCCCAGGGCAGTAGAGGAGTCTTCATCCCTGAAGGGGTTGAAAAGCTGTGGAGATGTGGTGCTGAATGACATGGTTTAGTGGTGACCTGGCAGTGCTGGGTTAAGGGTTGGACTCAATGATCTTAAAGGTCTCTTCCCACCAAATCCATTCTATGATTCTGTGATCTACTTAGTGATTTCCAGTCTTATAGTGAGTGTGTATAATAAACAATATATATGAAAATCTTTAGAGAGAAAAAACTTGTGAGTCAAATGACTGCAATTTTGAGGTTTTACTCTGCTTTGTATTGGTGGGGTTTTTTGTTTTGTTTTTTTTTTTCCCCCACTTAATTGGATCAACCATGATCCAGAAGGCAGTCTCTTTCTGGGAGACCATTTCAGCTTGTCCTTAATGATATTGTCCAGATACTGACAGGGCTAGAGATTAGTAGCACATCTTTCTTACATGCTTTTGAGGTTGTGCTAAATGTTTCACTTGCACTGCCAGAATCTTGGCCTTTCATGACTGCACTGTCCATACCTATTACCCAGAGTTTCCTTGAAGCCCCAGCTTTGGTTTCAATGTGCTATCAGAGTACCTGACACAAGAACAGGCCAACATCACATTTCATGAGGATGACATTCAGCAGGTGTGTGGGTTAGCGGAATATGGCCCAAAGACATGTTCATAGTCATCATGACAATGTTTGTGGTGGCTTCCTGGACTGTGGGAAACAAGGTTGGTGCAGTTTGCTTCACCTGGCTCAAGTCTGGGTCAATTACACACAGGTTTATTGTGATAGGATTTAACATAGGAATTATCTCTGCAAGGAAGCAGGCAAGGAACAGCAGGCAAGCAGCACTGACAGTCAGGAGACTAGGACTACAGGAAAAAAAGAAGAAAAAAAAAATGACAGGAGTTACCATGACACTCATCAGTTTAATTTCACTCTCTGTATTTTTTAAATAAATATGTTCTCCAAAGCCCTTTCTTTTTTGTCAACATCCACATCATCTTTCTTGTCACAGAGACATTTACTGGAAGTCAGGGTAATGTTTTAACCGCTTCATTTCTTGTCTCCATCTGGAAAGGAGTTGATCCTGAATTAAACAGCACACTTATGTGCTTATAGGCATGCTGGCCCACAGTTTCTTCAGTCTTCTGGGCTTTCTCTACACAGTTTCACAGCCCAGAGTTTAGAACATGTTGTCTGCATATGACATGACACTTAACTTCAATAGGTTAAAGCCACAGTCCTCTTCTTAAAACATTTTTCAAACTAGCTGGTTGGATCAATTTCAATATTACAATTAATTTTTATCCTCTGTTGCTATTTAACGTCTTTAGCAGTTATCTGGATGAGGGAGTCAAGTACAGCCTTAGTAAGTTTGTGGACAACACCCAGCTGGGTGGAAGTGTTGATCTGCACTCCTAGGTAGCTAGACAGGCTGGATCAATGGCTTTAGAGTAATTGGATGACTTTCAATAAGGCTAAGTGCTGGGTTCTGCACTTTGGTCACCACAATCCCCAGCAGCACTACAGGTTTGGGCAGGAGTGGCTAGAGAGCTCCCTGACAGAAAAGTACCTGGGGATGTTGGTGGACAGCTGTCTAAACATGAGCCAGCAATGTGCTCAAGTGGCCAAGATGGACAATGGCATTCTGGCCAGGATCAGAAATGGTGTGGCCAGCAGAAGCACCTATGTGGGCTTACCCTTATACTCAACACTGGTGAGGGCACACCCTGAATACTGGGTTCAGTTTTGGGGCCCTCACTCCAAGAAATATGTTGAGACACAGGAGTGTGTCCAGAGAAGAGCAACAAGTCTGGTAAGGGGTGTAGAGACAAGTCTTATGAGGAGCAGTTGAGAGAACTGGGGTTGTTCACTCTGGAGAAAAGGAGGGGAGACCTTATCACTCTACTGCTCTCTGAAAGGAGGTTGCAGTGAGGTGGGGGTTGGTCTCTTTTCCCTAGTGTCAGGTGATAGAGAGGAAATGGCCTGAAATTGAGCCAGGGGATGTTTAGCTTGGAGATTAGGAAAATTTTCTTTCCTGCAAGAGTGGCCAGGGATTGGAACAGGCTGCTGAGGGAGGTGGGATGAGGGGAGGTGACTTCCCTGGAGGTGTTCAGGAAACAGGTGGACATGGCACTTTGAGGCATGGTTTAATGGATGCGGTGGTGTTAGGTCAATGTTTGGACTTGGTAATCTTAGAGGTCTTTTCCAACCAAAATGATTCCATGATTCTAAGATGTTCATACTACAGGAATAAGTAGAAAAAGAAATGAGAATACAAAAAACACAGCAATCAAACTCACTACATCTGTAAACTCTGTATCCACATGCATTATTTTACACATTTAGCTATCTCAAGACATTAACAGAGAGACAGTTAGGAATTTGTCATTTCAGCTGACAGATCCAGCAGCTCATAAAATTCAGCCATGAAGAGGGAAGAAAATAAGAGAGTCACAGTTAAAAATAGAAAGCCTTTGAAATGAATGTCTTATCTTCATCCTCAGTGAAAATAGTCAAGGTTTCTTTTTTTTTCTTTCATGATCACACGCTGATAAAAGTTCACTGGTATTATATCAGATTAATTGACTTTGACAGAAGTACATGGATTAAGCCAACTAAATATCTGCCCTGATTGAAATTAAAATCTTGAAAAAAGCAGTGACTTAAATTCACTACAACTCTTAGATTTGTACAGCACCAGTGTGCTGAACAGTATGGCAAAATTTCAGCTTTTCATAAAGTTGCCAAAAGCAGATAATTAAACTTATTCACCACTTTGTAACCTGGTTTTTACTATTACTAGTGAAAAGTAATAGTAAAATAGATATGGTGTTTACTATTACTAGTGGAAAAACAAACAAACAAACAAAAACAAAAAAAACCCCTGACTGCTAGTAATAAAAGGCAGACCCCAAGATTGAGAAGAATCAAACTTTCTCTGTAGGCATCACAGTCTTCCCAGAAACTGTCTCAGAGTGACAGCTGAACATTGTAAACCTCCCCTATCCAAACGCTGGAAGAAGACCAGAGCTGACAGCCCTGGGAGACAGAGAAATATTGGGAGGCTGGTAAATGTTTCTACTGGAGGGAAGCAGCAAGCACTAGGAACATTTATTTCTGTATAATTGTTTACCTTACCAATGAGTTGTTTTCTTTTGTTTTGTTTTTTCAGTGGGAAGTAGAAAATGTGTGTGTTATTAGGCAGTTAAAGGATTAATATGACTCAAACAGTGTTGTCTGTGATGTTTGCCTTTATACACAAAACAATGATTGTGAAGGTTTCACTAGTGGTCTGAGCTCCAAGATGGGAACATGCTTCCCAGAACTGCTCTTGGGATGAAATCTGAGAGTGACTGAGGCCTGTGAAAAGCTGAACACTACCCAGACAATCTGCATTTTCTTTTCCTAGCAGGTAGTTCAACCAAGTTAAGTAACAGAAACTGCTGTGATTAAGTTCAACTCATTGAGCAAGAGTAACACTGTGTTTGAAGGGACCACAGACATCCTTGGGACCATAGACAACTGAGTGTAGAATTTTATTCTCCATGACCACCTTATTGTAGAGAGGAATCCATTTCCGTGTAGTGTCCTTGTGTAAAACATATTTCTAGAACCTGTGACTGGGTAATTTGAGAAGATGAGTCTTTTGTTTGGCCTTTTACATACCCATTAAACAGTGGAACCACTGTTAGGAGACTAATGAGCTTTACATATTGGAAGGTCATATCTTTCATTGTCACAGAGTTTTAAATCAGTGACATAATGCTTAATGTCACTAGGTGAAGTACCTTCTCATTATGTTTATGGCCATATTCCCAAACTTACAACAATTACAGAATCACATACTGCTAGAGGTTTAGAAGGGACCTCTGGAGATCATCCAGTCCAACCATCTGTGCTAAAGCAGGCTCACCCACAGCAGGTTGCCAGCTTCCAGTTTGTTTCTGTTGCCCCTTGTCCTGTCAGTAGGCACCATTGACAAGAGTCTGGCCCCATCTTCTTGTCCCCCACCATTTAGCTCTTGAGCATGGAGAAGATTCCCTTTTAGGCTACTGTTCTCCAGGTTAAACAGCTCCAGAGATTTCAGCCTCTCTTCCTGTGCTTGATGTTTTCAGTGTGGTACATAATAATTACATGATGGTATGGAAAAATAAATAAGAATCAACTTCTCAGCATTTCTATAAAGGCAGTCTTATTCCAGCAGTGGCTCAGAACACCACATCTGCCAGCAGTGCTTCTTTAAGGCTCAAGGCCACTGCTGCAGAACAGTCTTATTTTTATAAGCTTGATGGAAAGATTAGGTGTCAAATTTAATAAACCCTTTGGCTCTTTTTCTATTATTCTACACCACGGGTTCCCTCTGCTTTGAAGTAAAGTATTTTTTCATTTGGGGGTGGCAATAATCCAAATATATGAACCACCATATATCATTTGATCTAATTTGCACTGACTGGCAGGTTTAAAGCTAACCTGTATTAATGAATTTCTGCATATGTAATAAAAGTGGTTCAGGCAGACGAGGGTGAAAATCTTATTAGTGAAGTATAAGGAAAGCTGTACTTGGATGAACAAGATTTTCATTTCTTCTGCACTAAAAAAAATCCAAAAACTGGCTATGGCTCCAGGTTTAAGGAAAACAATTCAGGTAGGTTGGCTAATAAGTGAGTCAGTAAACTGACTAGCCAGTGCCCGCACATTGTCTGCTTCTCTCATTTACACAAGCCCTTCAGATGAGATTACCTTCAAGTTGAGTTTCATAAGAATCCTTTGTCAGTGTAGCAATGCTGACATCTCTAAAATGTTTGTTTACCCAAGACAGAAATGTCTCAGTAGGAATGTACTGGCTCTGGCTAGACTCATGCAACAATAGATCTTCAAGGGGGTCCCTGTATGGCTTCATAATCATAGAGTAATGAATAGCTTGGTAGCTGCAGAGTCATCTGGTTTGTATGAAATAATTTCTGAGCCTGTAGTCTTAATCAGGTAGAACAAAGACATGGGTCTCATATATAACCTGTGCAAACAGATTATTAGCCTGATAACTATTTGCTTTTTTTTTATTTCTCCTAAGTGCTGAGCAAAATCAGGAAATCTCATATTTTTCCAGAGTGCAAAGCGTCATGCATGTACACCTATAGGGGACAATTATTCAAAGGGACTGAATGACCATGACATGAGATTCATAAAATGGTTTAGGTTGGAAGGGACCTTAAAGACCATCTAGTTTCATCCCTCCTCCCTGCCATAGACAAGAACAGTTCCCACTAGAGCAGGTTGCTCAAGGCCTCATCCAACCTGGCCTTGAACACCTCCAGGAAGGGTGCACCCACAACATTCCTTGGGCAACCTGTTACAGTGTCTCACCACCCTCATCAGAAAGAATTTCTTCCTAATCTCCAGTCTAAATCTCCCCTCTTCCCACCAGCCCTCCATATTTCAATTTTTTTAGGACAGCAGTGGATCCTTGGGGTTCTTGTACTTATTTTCATTGTCTCTGTTTATTACTCTTTGCTTTGTTTAAGGAGTTAGAGGAAAGGAATCAGTTTCTCATGGAATAGAATAAATTATGATTGTTTCTTGACAACACCTTGTTGATTATGTTCCAGTTATAAAAGTCTTTACATCATGAGAACCCAGCAAGGTCAGAAGACACTTAGCAAACATGGCTGTCATCCTGTAACTTGTAATGCTGCAGTATTTTATGCACAGCTTTTTCCCCTCTCAATTACATGTTTCATCCACTGAGCTAAACTTTAATTTAAACTTGCCCATCTAACACTGTTGCGTACAGTTTCACAGACTTGATTCTAGATGAGGTGAAAATTTCCTACACTTGAAATAAAAAGAAAAATTAAAGAGAAAGAAAAAAGAGTGGCAAATAAAGGCTGATAATGGAGTGCAGGTGGAACTCATTTAAGTAATGAGCTTCTGAATAGATGTTTTGCAAACAGAACACTTTTTTGTGACCTAACAACTCATCCAATTTACATGCTGTTCCTAAATGATTCCTTGTGTTCCTTCGGAACTCAAGTGGAAACAAAGATTTCTTCTGATGATGGTGGTGCTTCAGAAAGTGTTGTTAAAATTAGCAAGCTGCCATTTAAATGGGAAGATCCACTTATTGTCCCTTTTTGTGCTTGAGCTGCTATTACTTTGTGCCCATCCACTCAGTCAGAGAGACTGAAACCACACTGACAGGCAAATGAGTTTGGGAACTAGAAGTTTGGAATTATTTTGGGCACCTAAATAACAGTCACTCAACTCTGTAATGGCCACGGTGGCTACAGGGCAACTCGCAGGGCTCTATAACAGAGTGTTCAGGGAGCTCAAATTCACAGTTAAGCTTGTACAGAGTATTACTTAAATTCATGGTGGATATCCTTCTGTGTAAGAAAATACAGTGCAAGGATGGGAACAAAAGTGTTGTGATAGCTCCAGTGTACAGAAATTTAATACAAAACCATACAGGACATGGATTGCTCTAATGGGCCCAGACACAAGCACTCCAGTGGGGCTTCTTTATTCAGCACATCCTGTCAACTGCTTTTTGGGCTTTTCAATGGACTGTGGCCTTCTGGCCTCTGACACTACTTGTCTAAAAAGGCTCATCAAAACTAGAAAATATCTACATTCTGTATTACTGAATGTAGAATACATTCCCAAACATCACCAGCCACTTGATTTCCAAGTCATTAGCTGGAATGACTCATGGTATTTCCCTGAATGAAAAAAAAAAAGGGGTGGGAAAAGACTGTACAAAATGCAGAAAGAGCATCTGCAGCCTTTCTCCTGTTGTCCTAAGGAAGCAACCACCCTTTCAAAGCATCCCTATTTCATGATCCTAAATTCCAGTCTGATTTGATAGGATATGATTATCCCTCATGTAAGGAAAAGAGGAGACGGAGAGCAGAACCACACGATGAAAATTTTACAACACAAATAAGAATGCTCACCCACAAACCAGAGCAGCAGCAAGACCTGAGAGTGATTAAGGATAACGCATTAGCCATCTGCACAATGTCTGGTAGCAACAAGAAGGTAAACAAAGCTTTGGCATGTGTGATGTCCCTAGAATGGAGACATATAAATCCAGATTTAAATACTCACCTATAGAGCAATAGCGAAGCCTCATTTGGAAGACTGAACTTTTTTTTTTTTTCTGTTTTTTTCTTTAAGATATTACACGAAGACTGTTTGAGGCTGGAAAAGATCAAAAAACCAGTGACAGAAGGTGCTTAAACTAACATTGGAAACAAAGGAAATGCTTCATAAGGAGCGAGAAACCAGACTCTGTTGGTATGCACAGAAGAAACAGAGACCTGGGAGAAAAATCTAGGATCTAAAATACCCTCAAAAGGAAAGACAGATGCCAGAGAAAGGCATTTAAATAAAATAACAGCTAATTGAAAACCAAACATGTAAGAGTTTAAATGAAGGTAGAGATCAGTAGCCAGGATAATTTGGACAGAATTAGGACATGCACAAATAGCTGTTGCATGCTGCAAAATAAATGATTGTTCATCAGCTCAAAGAACCAGTGAGCTGGCTAATCAGAGCCAGGTTGTGTCCATGAAAGAACTTCAGGAAAGTAAACAAATTTATCTTCCCATCTTGCATAAAACCGAATCACAGAATCTCAGACTGATATGGGTTCAAAAGGACCTCTAGGGATCATCCAGTCCAATCATCCTGCTAAAGCAGGGCCACCCACAGCAGGTTGCCCAGGGTCACAATGCCCAGGTGGGGTTGAAATCTCTACAGAGAAGGACACTTCACAACATCTCTGGGCAGCCTTTTCCAAGGCTCTGGCACTCTCATAGCAAAGAAGTTTCTCCTCATGTTTAGGTAGGGACTCCTGGGTTTGTGCCCACTGCCTTTTGTCCTGTCACTGGGCAACACTGAAAAGAGTCTGGACTCATCCTCTTGACCCCCACCTTTTAGCTTTTGCTGACCACTGAGAAGACCCCCTCTTGTTCTGCTCCTCTCCAGGCTAGACAACCCGAAGTCTCTCAACCTTTCCTCTTCACATAGATGCTCCAGGCCCCTCAGTATCTTTGTAGACTCAGATGGACACTCAATTTGTTCCCTGCCTCTCTTGAACAGAGGAGCCCAGAACTTGGCCTATTACTCCAGGTATGGCCCCACTAGGGCAGAGCAGAGGGGCAAGAGAACCTCTCTCAGTCTGATGGACACACTCTTCTTTGTGTAAATCCAAATTTTTCCATATCAACAGGTTAACAAAATGATTCAACCTCTCTGGAATGGATTTAGCTTTGGTTGTGCAGAGCATGCTGTGTGACATGATCTGCAGTTCAACAGTCAGACCCAACTCAAGCAAAAAAATTCTAGGACTTGTTATAAAAGATTCCCTTGAGTAAAATTTAATGGGAAGAATACTGATGATAGAGGAAGAATAGTTGAACTTTGTAATACAAAAAAAAAACTTCTCCTGTAATATCTATACAAAAATTGATGGCACAAATAGTCCCAAAGAAAAAAAATCTTAATAATATGAGACTGTTTAATTAGACTACATTTCTCTAACTGCTGCTGCATATAAAAAGACTATCATGAAGGAAAAAAAAAAAAACCAACAAAAAACATGTTTTTCAGAAGACCTTTGAGCCATTATAGATTTTGAAAGGGAAACAGGTGGAGATCTGCCCTCCCTTTTAAGAGGAATTAATTCCTATATGGACTACTCTCTTAATTTTCAGATTCATAGATTCATAGAATGGTTTCAGTTGAAAGGGACCTTAAAGATCATCTAGTTCCAACTCCCCTGCCTTGGGCAGAAGTACTTCCCACTAGACCAGGTTGCTTAAGGCCTCATCCAACCTGGTCTTGAATACCTTCAGGTAGGGGACATCTAGAACCTTCCTGGGAAACCTATTCCAGTGTCTGGAAAGAATTTCTTACTAATCTCCAGTATAAATCTGCCCTTTTCCAGCTCAAAGCCATTGGCCCACATCCTATCACTACAAGCCTTTGCCAAAAGTCCCTCCCCAACTCCCCTGTAGCCCCCTTCAGGTACTGGAAGGCTCCTCTAAGAGCCTTCTCCTCTCCTAGCTGAACATCCCAACTTTCCAAGTCTGTCTGAGTAAGGGAAATTTTCCAGCCCTCTGATCAACTTTGTGGCCTCCTCTGGACCCACTCCAACAGTTCCATGTCTGTCTTATATGGGGGGTCCCAGGACTGGACACAGTGCTCCAAGTAGGGTATCACAAGAGTAGAGTAGATGGGGCACAGTCACCTCCCTGTCCTGCTGGTCACACTGCTTTCGATGCAGCCCAGGACATGGTTGTGTCTTCTCAGGACTTAAAATGCCTAATCCAAGATCAGCAACTGGTGGAACAGGGGTTAAAAGAAAGGAATGGAACAAAAGTTTCTTAGTAGTGAAGAGCATGGACTAAAAACAACAGTAGAGTGCCATTTTCCACCGGCAGAGTTTATCTGAACAGAGCTGGCTCACAGCTTTGTAGCTCTGTTGGCAAATTCTGTAGAGATAATAGAAAGGGTTATGGACAGGGTAAGAAAAGATAAGGGTAGCACTTTCTCTTTTCTTTCCATAGGAACTGCTCATAGAACACTCTGTTGAAAAGGAACTTAAAGCTCATCCAATCCAACCCCTGTGCAGTCAGCAGGTACATCTACAAACTAACAACCTGACCTGGCACAGTTTCAGGGATGTAGGATTTATCACTACTCTGGGCAACCTCGGCAGGGCTCTCACCACCCTCTGTGTCAAACACTTCTTCCTTCTCTCCAGTGTAAATTTCTCTTTTGGTTTAAATCATCACCTCTGGTCCTGTCACAACAGGCCCTGCTCAGAAGTCCTTCCTCAACCTTCTGATTGTCCCTTTTAAGCACTGAAAGGCTGCCAGAACCTCTGCCTAGAACCTCTTATCCAGGCCAAATGAGTCCAGTTCTCTCACCCTGGCCTCACAGCAGAGGGCTTCCAGTCCTCCATCATTGCTGTTGTCTCCTCTGCCCCCACTCCAACAGGTCCATGCCTACCCTGTGCTGAGGACCCCAGAGCTGGCCCCAGCATCACAGGTAGGACCTCATGTAAAGGGTTAAGCCCACCTGGGACCCCCTGCCTCTTCCCAAGAGATGGTTTGACTGTTTTACCCAGATGGGTCCCTTCTTACAAGAGAAGGTTTGACCCCTTTACCCAGGTGTCATGGTTAGCCACTCCCATTTCCTGCTAGGGTCTTGACTATAAAAAGGGAGGGGGGACGATTTTCTCTCTCTTTCCCCTTCACCTCGTCTGTGGCTGCTGGAGGCTGTGCCTGCCGGAGGCTGTGCCTGCCGTTCCCTGCCGCCCATCCACGTGCTCATCAACCACCGCAGGGAGACCGCCATTACCCTTTTCTCTCGTCTGGAACGAGGGCTATTTCTTTGCATTTAAAAACTGTTCCTGCATCCTGCCTTTTCTTCAGCACCACCAAACCACCGAATCTCGGCTTTTGGACTAAATCCCTGGCCGCGGTTGTATTTTTTCCTTTCCCCCCTTCTCCCTGGTTTTCTGTATCCTTTCCCTCATTTCCACACCCCCACATTTTTGTTTTCCCCTTTCTCCCGCCTTCTGTAAAACAAAAATCCCTCTCCCTTTTATTTATTGTTAAAAGTTTTTATACCCTTTTCACTTCCAGATCGCTTTGAGTTTTTACCGGGCTTTTGGGCTTGGGGTAGCTATCCTTAAACCAATACACCTCAGCAGAGTGGAACAGAGAGACAGAATCCTCTCCCTCCACTTTCTGCCCATGCTGCTGCGGATCAGCGCAGCTTGTAGGCTGGGAGTGCACATTGCCAGGTCATTTCCAGCTAATCCCTGGCCCAATTTATCCCCAGGTTAATTGATCTTCTCTGGACTTGTCTTACATCTTTTATGTAAATTGTTATTGTCTGACTTTGTGAAGCTTCGATTTATACCTTTTCCTTGTAAGCAAATTTAATGTAGCTAAATGTAGGCATAGGGTACAAAAGGGAGCTTCGTGGTTAAGGAAGTGAGAAGCCTAAGGTCCACTTGAAGATTTACCTATGTAATTGGAAAAATTATCGTTTGTTAGATTTATAAACATGTCATTTAAGTCTTGGAGATCAGAAAGAAAGGGTGAAAAGCCCAAAGTGCTGGTTTCTAATGATCTTTGGTGGTTTGCTTCTGCAAAAACATTGTGGGTGAAAAGAACAGCTGAGATTTTAAGGTGAAAGCAATTATTAAATATTTTGAGCAATGTAACCATAAAAATTTTAAAAAAAGTGTATCTGAGGTTACACCCCATCAGACAAAGCTGTGACTTTGTCATCCTTATGCAGAATGTAGGAACTCGTTTTATTTTCAGATATGAAATTTGTTGTTATGTCGATAGTGTCACACTTTCTACTAGAAAACAAATGTGATCAGCACCAGCAACAAGAAGTGCCATCTGCTGCAAAAATGGAATGTATGCCATCGTAAAGAAGTCTCTTAATAAGTGAGCTCTATTTATACATCAATAGACATTAATGTATGCTAACAGGGTGAAGGAGAGACCCAAACTACGAAGACTAAAGGTTCAAGATTTGCAGTACTTGCTGGTCAGAATCAGAACCCTCAGTTATCTGATGATGCAAACAAATTTTCTCTTCACTTTAAAGATAAAATTATGCTTCAATCTAAATCAATAGCAAATATTTGCCTGCCAAAGCTGGAGTGGCCACTGCCAGATAAATGCTCAGCTGGTAATGGGGAAGGCTTCCACTAACTGCATCATCTGTATTCCCACTCAGCAGTCAGGAGGAGCAGGGTTATAGCTTACATGTGTCGAAAGGGAAGGCTGCAGAGATTTGGAAAGGCTGCTGAAAACATCTTCCTCTGCCACCCTGAAGACTGCAACATAGGCAGAAATGCTTTCATTGGCAGCACATCCCACCACCATGTAAAGTTTGGCAGTGTGAAAACTGGGACAGGTGAGAAGAAAACATTTCTTTTCTTCTTTAAGGTGATAAAAACTGAGTTTGGGTAAAACAGAGAGTGTGCTAGTCAAAGTTACTCAAACACTGGTGCTTGATCTTATTCACTAACAGAATCTGGACTTTTGTTGCCCAGTTACACAATGGGGCAGATGTCCCATCCCTGGAACCATTCTAGGTCAGGCTGTTTGGGACTCTGAGCAACCTGCTCTAGGCAGAGGTGCCCCCGCTGATTACAGGGTTTTTGGGATAGATGACCTTGCAAGGTCCCTTCTAACCCAAATGATTCTATGATTATATGATGTTAAGTGCTATGCCACTACCTATGAGATAAATAAAAGAGAAGGTCCTGCCATTCTCCAGGCTTGGCTTGAAATATGCAGTTCCATTTTGATACATTTTATTTCTCAAGTAATGAAAAATGGAGGATAAGAAGAGGTAGAGAAAAGAACAAATGTCCACTCTTCCCTTTGATCCTTTAATATCCCTTCAATTAACCTCCTATAAAAAAAATTAATAGATCATTTTATTATGGGTTTGGGCCTTTCTGAAGGAGAGGATGAGGAAGGAAAAAAACCTAAAATCTTTACCAATTTTTAAAGAACAAAAAAAAAGTTAGAAAAGATTTAGTGACAGTTCAGAAGTAAATTTAATTAGCTTCTTGCAGGTGTAACTTCAGTGAAGCCTCAAGAGTTTGGGACTGAATTTTTCTTGATATGTCTAAGGTTAACATCTTTCAGTACTGCTAATTCTGAGGCACATGGACTCCCAAAGTGTGCTGTGTGTGGCTGTGTTTTGTAATGTGAAAGTTTTCTGGAATTTTAATGACAATAAAATGTCAATTTTATTTAAAAGAAAAAGTCAGCTCACCATGGAATGTGGCATAAGAGTCTAGTGCCTTACAAGCAGGATTTGTGGTGATAACGTTCAAACTTTTGATTTGTGTCTCATTTGACTTACCTTCCTGGGTTGAAAACCACAGTCTACAATTAAAGAGGAAATTAAAGACATGAATTAATGTATGCAATTCTAAGCTTTATGAGAACTATCTAGAACATTGGCTGTTTTATAGAACCTATGTTTTTAAACTCAGAAATGGAAACACAATCCTCCCATCAGTGATATTAATTTGAAAGGAGAACAGGACAATTTGATTCACGGATGACCAGACAGTATTTAAAGTTTTTAAGTAACTGTGAGTCTTGTAGCAGAATATGCTACAGAAAAGCCATTGCAGTTAGGTGAAGTCCACAGTGACTGGAAAAAAAGCAAACACCTTCTGGCCCTTCTGCTGTCCTTATATTAATAGTCAATCTTATTTTGATAGGTTTCTCTGTGAAAGATAAGACTGTGGTAAAATATTTGCTTACACTTTGTAAATTCTTGCACAGAGAAATTTCAAGGCTGTGCAGCCTCTTTGGGATGCAGCTTTTAGGCAGCGCAGAAGAAATGTGAAGACTCAGAAATGAGAAAATACTGCCGTTGTCTTTTAAAATTTACTGTCTTAGCAAAGTTATGAGGAAAGAAAACCGTGACTATTGATCTGAATGTATGGGCTGTAGTTTGGTAAGGTAAAGCGTTCTGCAAGACATCACCTTCTGGGTTGATTTTTGTCTCTGGAGACTGACAGTGTGAGCTAAAGAAAGGCAATGGGCAACAAGCATTTGTATATAAGACACCTTAAAATTTTAGTGCAAGACGTAACATCTGTAACAGACCAGGAGATAGCCAGGTTTAATTCAGAAATCTTTAAATTTTCAGCTACTGTCAGTATTTTAGATCAAGATAAAAAGGTAGCTATGGCTTTCTTCTTTCTTTCAAATGTGTCATTCCATCATCATTTTAGAGCAATAGAAAATGACAGAGTACTCAAGTAGAGGGTAAAAGAGATTGTGAAAAGTAGCATTTAAGTCAATTCTACTCATGGTTTCTGGGGTTGTTCAGTCTCCAGAAGAGGAGGCTGAAGGG
Source organism: Psilopogon haemacephalus (assembly GCA_013396835.1). NCBI lineage: Eukaryota > Metazoa > Chordata > Aves > Piciformes > Megalaimidae > Psilopogon > Psilopogon haemacephalus. Next base: position 215,168 of record VWZI01009400.1, read on the forward strand.
AATCCTCATCGCCATCTACAACTACCTCGAAGGTGGTTGGACTGAGATGGGGATCTATCTACTCTAACATGCAAAAAGTGTCAGAACAAAGAGAAAACAGCCTCCAATTGTGCCAGGAGAGGTTCAGGTTGGGTATTATAAAAAACTTCTTTACAGAAAGAGCTCTCAGGCTGCCCAGGGAGGTGGTGGAGTCACCATCTCTGGGGGAATTAAAGACACCTGGATGTGGTGCTGAGAGTGCTTAGCAGTTGTGGTAAAACTGTGAGCTCTAGGCAAATGGTTGGACTTGATGATCTAGAATGTTTCTTCCAGCTTTAACAGTTCTGAGATTCAGTTCTACGAGTCTGTGTGGACTGGTGTCCTAAACCAAATCCAACAATCACTGTAAACTTCAGCATTCCTAACAGAGCCTGTGATTCTATACCCACAAGCCAGTATTTTCTTGCACTCATGTATCAAAATTATGGAGTCATTTCCTGACAATTTCCGGTGTAGGTAAAAAAGTGCTGATATTTCTAGACACTTGCATGTAGCAAGGCAAAGAGGTAGCTTTATAAAAACAGTTACACAAGGTAATCTTTTGTATATGTGGTATTAAAATATGAGAAAAAAATAATCCTAAAAAGGGCAGTGTCAGTGACACTGGTCACCTAATTAATCATGACCTGTATTGAAATATAGCAATGTCCAATTAGGTTTAGCTCCTTACATACTGACAGGTCGAGAAATGCTGCCAATAAATATCAGCTTTAAGGATGGATTCCAATATCTTCTGTTTGTTCTGCAGACTGTTAAAGTCCATTAGTTGTATTTGGCCAAAAAAAAGGACATAAAAGGACAGATGTAACAATGTTCTGCTTCATTTATACATTGGAAAAGAAGAAGATACTTTCTTTTTTCTCCCCAGAGAAGTTTTAAACAGTCACTGAGGTTAGTAAACAAATGCAAGAGAGCCACAAGCATGCTTCAGTTTTCTGGTCTAGATTTGGCATGAAAGAAATTTAAAAAAAAAAAAAATCAAACAAAAACCCACAAACTAACAAAAACCAAAACCAAACAACACCAACAACAAATAAACAAACAAAAAACCCAATTAAAAAAATCCAGCATCAACAAAAAAACACACTCCAGGAAATACTTCATATTGAAATTCCTTTGCCAAGTTATGTGGGTTCTGTTTTGGTTCTGTTACAGATAAAAGTGGTTGGGAAGAAATAGGTATGGTGATTTTTTTAAGCTCAAAAGAAGAAAAAAAGTTCTTATAGCTTAAAAAAAAAAAAAAGCTGTGAATATTTTTTACACTTGCCATTTACAAGAACTCTTAGTAGTGGAGAGGCTGTTTACAAAATCCTGTGATGACAGGATAAGGGCCAATGATTTCAAAGGGTTCAAACTAGAGAATAGCAGATTTAGATTGGATGTTAGGAACTAGTTCTGCCCCATAAGGGTAGCAGAACACTGGAATAGGTTGCCCAGGGAAGTAGTTGAGGCCTCATCCCTGGAGATATTCAAAGTGAGGCTCAACAAGGCTCTGGGAAACCTTGTCTAAGTGACCCTGCTATGACCCTGCTTACTGCAGAGGGGGTTGGACTAGATGACCTTTGGAGGTCTCTTCCAACCCAAACTCTATGCCTGTCCTCTCACACCAAAGACCCTCTTGCTTTGTGCACTTTGAATTTCTCACATGCTTTTGCCTTCAGCAGACTTAACAGTTAATGGCTTCTGCAGGGGAGACAACGCTGAGTAAAGCATCTCAGAGCTAAGTGCTTTGAGGGATATGTGAAAGCCTGCAAATTTATTTCTTGGGTTTCTCTGTATAATGGGCTATAAGTCAGCTCAGGTGTAGTATCAAAGTCTGTTGCTCCTGGAGAAAGCGAGAATAAAATCAAGGAGACTAATGGAACATAAAATGCTTGCTCATATCCCTGAGAGAGCTATCTGTGCTGCTTTCCTTCTCTCCAGTACATGCAGACATACATGATCTGAACCATTCTTTCTGGGGCACAGCATTTGCTGTCCCGTGCAAGTGAGTAAGCTGGAAGAAAAGAGTATGCTCTTAGTCATGTATTAACAAGCTGTCAGTCCTTCTTTGATCGCCTAATTAAGCAAGACAAGAACAACTAAGTCTTAAAGCCTCAGCACACACCCTACAGTAGTCTTAGGGTGGTGTAGGTTTGTACTTGGACGAAGCTCATTGTGGGTGACTGATTAAAATTATAGCAAGAAAAAAAAAACAAAAAAACAAAACATGAGCTGAACTTTGGATTTGGAATGTTTTATTTGACTTGAAAATAAAAATGTGGTTTGGTTTTTTGATTTTTTGTGAATTTGTTTGGNTTCCTAGCCAAAACCCTCAAACCGTTTTGTATCAACATTGTCATCAACTGTGGACCATCTTCCCAAATTCACCTTTGCGAAAGACATTTTCTGAAACTCTGGTAGTTATAGTTCAGTCAGAGATGAAAAGAAGTAGAATGATAAAAATCTTAGAATCATTTCCATTGAAAAATACCTTTAAGAACATCAAATCCAACTCAAGTTGAGTTAGAGTCTAACGCTACCAGCAGTTGAGAACCCATCAATACAGAAGTTTCTTCTAACGTCCAAGCTAAACCTCCCTTAGTGAAACTTGACACCATTTGCACTCTTCCTATCAGTTGTTAGCTGGCAGAAGAGACCAACACCCCACCTTGTTACAACCTCCTTTCAGATAATTATAAATGTTGTATTAATATATTTTAACACAATATTTACTGATTAAAAGCTTAGGAAATTATAATTTTGGACTGTCAGGTGAGGAGTAATGAGGACATTTGAATCTATATGCCTTTTTCTGATGTCCATGACACTTCAGAGAAATTTAAGACATCACTTAAAGAAGCCCACAATTGTTTGTGCTTCCTTTGCAGAGCTCAGGATTGAGCAAAGGGAGCACCTTATAGCTGGAAATAACCAAGAATTGTAATGAATGTTTCTCAAAGTATGACAAAATCAGCTGACAAAACTCTCAGAAATTACACATCACTGGAGGAAAAAAAAAAAAAAAAAAAAAAGAAAAGCCAAGCGAACTCACGTTTNAAAAAAAAAAAGAAGAAGAAGAGCCAAGTGCACTCAGCTTTCCACAGTTGCATTTGTTAATATAACTGCTTTAAAATAGTCAAAAGAGCCATCTGCTGCACTTAGAAGAATCCCACTCTCTCTCTCACCCCTGGGTAGAAGGGACTTATGATGAAGCACTAGCATCTGTGTTTCTAGCAAAACAGTAAACTTGGCCTTTGGTTCATATCAAAGTTAAGTGTAGTCCACTGGCTGGATTTACCTTGGTTAGGGATTCAGCCACCTACATGCAGCTTTCCTTCATTTCTCTTAGCATCCAGTTTGCTGAAAAGGGTTTTACATTGCACACATTAACAGAAATCATGATACATACCCTTTAGAGAGGTTATTTTTATATATTGGTGGATGAGATAGACTGAGAAACAAAAATTACCCCACAATGGCTCTTTGTAGTCTTCTGTGGAGGTGTCTGGGAAGAAGAGGGAATGGTAAGTACAAGAAAGAAAAAAAGGAAAATGCATTGTACAGACACAGCAAATTTGGAAAGACTAGATTTTTTTTTTCCTATAGTGCTTTCAGCACCTCCAAAGGAAGAGCCTGTACTAAGCCATTTCCTAAATTCACAATGATAAACTCAAATACGTATCTCTGGGAAGGAAACTCACTTATCAGACAGGTCTAGGGGAAAATCCAGCTAAAAATCACTTCAATGAGATGCCCATGGAATTATTCTTGCAGCAAGAGAATAAGAGTCCTGAGTACCTAAGCATAGCTGCTCATCGTCTCTACTGCTGCTGGCTCTGTTTTGTTCATGGTAATTCCTCCACCTGCTGCCGTCTCATCTGTGATCTTGCTGGAATCTTTTCCAGAGCACAACCATGAACTCCTCACTTTACTGGCAGATAAAATTTCTGCTTACATGCTTTGCAGTAATAACTTAGTTAAGTGAGCCCCTTTTCTCTTGATGCTTTTTCATTTTCAAAAGACAGCCTGCTTGACATTGCCAGCTGAACTCATGGAGAGTAGCTGTATTTCCTTTTCCTCCGTGAATATTTCCCTACTGAAAAACAAGCTTTACAGTATCATAACAGTGAAAAATTGTGTCAGTTTTACTTAGCCTCATCAGAAGGATTGATTTTTAAGGTTCAGTATAGGCATGACAATGCCTACATCTAGTAACTCCTTATTCTATTAGCAAGTGATTTGATAACTGAATAGCAGAACATATGTTTTGCTGAACATATGAAGATTTCATATATGTCAACTGCATACCATGAGTACAAACTCATTTGTTGATAAAGAACTACGTTTAGTGCCAATGAATTAGCTGTGTTTAAGATGTAACAGTAGTATGGGTAGAATTCAGTTCAGAAAAGATCTTGAGAAGCACTTTTTCAGCTCACTGAAGAAGAAAATGCCATCTGCACTTAGAATCATAGAATTGTTTGAGTTGGAAGAGCCCTTCTAAGATCACCGAGTCCAATCATCAACCTGAGAACCCTATGACCGTTAAACCATGTCCCAAAGTGCCATGTGCATGTGTTTCTTAAACACCTCCAGGTGATGACTTCACTATCTCCCTGGGTACTCTGTTCCAATTCTTGAAATGGCTCCATCTCACCTAGGATACTGTGTCCAGTTCTGGAATCCATATTACAAGAAAGGTATGGATGTGCTGGATTGTGTCCAGAGAAGGCCCACGAGGATGATCAGGCAGCTGGAACACCTCTGCTATGAGGACAGACTGAGAGAGTTGGAGTTGCTCAGTTTGGAGAAGAGAAGACTTTGAGGCAACCCTAGTATGACCTTCCAGTATCTGAAGGGGGCCTACAAGAAAGCTGGTGAGAGACTTTTTAGGCTGTCAGGTAGTGATAGGACTGGGTGGGGGGTGGGTCCAAGCTAGAGGAGGGCAGATTTAGATTAAATGTTAGAAAGAAGTTCTTCACCATGAAGGTAGCAAGACACTGGAACAGGTTGTCCGAGGAGGTGGCGGAAGCGCCATCCCTGGGTGTTTTTTAAGGCCAGACTGGATGTGGCTCTGGACAACTTGATCTAATGTGAGGTGTCCCCGCCCATGGCAGTAGGGTTGGAACTAGATGCTTGTTGATGTTCCTTCCAACCCTGACAATTCTGTGATTCTGCGATCAAGTGACCACCGTGATCTTTGGTCACTCACTTACATGCAAAGCAAAACGAAAGGAAAAGAACATAAATGTGAAGGGACTGAGCAATTTTGGGAGCCAGAAAAGAGTAAGACGAGGAGACTGAACTTTGGAAATGTCAAGCCAATGCACCTAAGGAAGAATTATTTCAAAACTTCAGCGATTCAGTGCTGATGTGGGAGACATGAAAGAAAAGTAGAACTCATAAAAGGCAACAAATTAAATCTGCATTGGTAAGGCAGTGTGCCAGGTGAAAGAAAAAGTGCCAATACAGTTTCTGTGTGACATATGTTAAAGCTGTATCATGATGGGAGGTAGAAATCATGCCAGATTACACCACTCTTGTACAACCCACCTAAAACATCATCTTTGACTTTAAGGATGTAAGAAGGTGCCAGAATTAACAAGAGGCACCACATGGGTATAGTGCCCATGGGTACTATCAGAGAAAGAGCTCCAGAACATCTTCATTTAGGTGAATAACATTTTGAAAAGGTGTTGTTATCCTTTTGTGTAAAGTTGAAGAAGTAATTAATAACATCTCTATTGTTTCCAAATATCTTTATATCCGTTTTTTTTTTTTTTTGCCAGTTTTGGGCAATCTGCATGGCCTCCTGTGGCAGGCTGACCTTGAGCGGATGCCCACCAAGCTGCTTTATCATTCTCCCTTCTCGACTGGACAGGGGAGAGAAAATATGATGAAAGGCTCATTGATAGGCATAAGGACAGTAAGATCATTCACCAGTTACTGTCATGGGCAGAATTTGACTTAGGGAAATTAATTTACTCCCAGTTAACAAAGGAGTAGGATAACAAGAAATAACAAATCTTTAAACACCTTCCCTGAACTCTTCCTTTCTTCCTGATCTCTGCTTCCCTCCCAGTTTCTATGCCTCCTACTCCTGACTGGCATGGAGGGATGAAGAATGAGGGTTGGTGTCAGTTCATCATGTTGTCTCTGCTAATTCTTCTTTCTCACACTTTCCTTCTGCTCCGTCATGAGGACCTGAGACAGTGTTCCATGAATTTTTCCAAGTGAGTCCTTCCTGTGGGCTGCAGTTCTTCACTAACTACTCCAGTTCAAGTCTTTTCCACAGGATGTAGTCCTTTAGGAATGGACTTCCTCCAGCATGGATTTCACTCCATGGGGCAGGTGTGAAGGGGCTGCCAAGAGAAAGTGGGGTCCAGCAATAGCTTTACACTCAGGCTTGGCCAGTGGCAGGTTCATCTTAGAGCTAACTGGACCTGGCTCTGTTGGACACAGAGGAAGCTTCTGGTATCTTCTCACATAAGCCACCTCTGCAGACCTCCCCATCAAAATTTGCTACATATACTCCATCCACCTCTCCTTGATAACATGACCTGGATAACTCAGGAGACATGTGAGTACCAGCAGTGTTCATGATCAGAACACCTAGAACTCTCTCCTCTGAAAGGATGCTTGCCCCAACACTGATAATGATCAGGAGCAAACAAATGATAACAAAATTTACCTAATATCAGCCAAATTAAGCAGTATCCAGAGCATCTCAAAGAAGCTTTAGACAAAAGGAGTCAGCTTGAAAAGGCATAAAATTAAGAAAAATACAGGATGTGGGGAGATACCTAGACAGGATGTGGGGAGATACCTAGGACTGAGAAGAGACAGCAGTAAGCCTAGGTTTGATATGTCCAGAACTCTTTCAGCAACTTTACAGGCCTATATTTATGCCTCATAAACCATCCTCTTCACCAGATACTGTGAGATACCAGCACCTGGCTTGTAGGTTGACAGCACAGTGGCCCCACCTTAGGTGTGCAGCTGTGTCTTGGTGGCATTTGTCACCAGTTTACGGGTGGGTGGGATGTGTGGAGTGGTGGGGGCTCACATTAAGCTGGAGTACCCACGCCTCCCGCTATGGGTACAAGGAGGGGGGATGCTTTTGGGTGGCACACGTGGCAGGGGGGTGGATCTGTGTGTGCATGACTCTGTGTGTGGGCACACTTGGAACTTTTTGGAACTAGTCATAAAAGGGTCTTTAGAAATTTGTAGGGTTTTATTAATAGAGGCTGAGTGTCTAGTAATGTAATTTATATTTCATATGGCTGATACTGTTGTGTGATTGCCATTTAATTATGTGTTGTTCCAAAAAATCAATAAACAATTTTGATCCTGATTTCAGTTAAACTACATAAGCAGAGCAGTTTTTCCCCATGCCATTCTGTAACTTCCATATCATGTACAACACTGTGGCTGAGACACCAATTATATTTGGTAGCATGGTGGATGGCTTAGATAATTAATTTTATTCCCTGGCACTTCTGTTTTGATGCTACAACCATAACCTCTACCTCCAAATTCCTTTCTCCAGTGTGATGACAAGCAGATGCTCAAGCTCCCTGCAGAATTTACTACTGAAGTATTGCCTGTTGAGGAAAACATTCCAAAAATCCAGATTTTGTATAAAGAAGAGTTTTTTCTAGTTAAAAGAAAGTCTTCAAAGCACTAGAAGTGTACAGGGGTTGTGACAGCATTTGGAGGTGTTCTCTTTTTAGGATGGAATGTTTTCAAAATGGTTTTGTGACTCTCTCCCTTGTGAAACTAATGCCTACCATTCTTCACCACTCACCTGCATTCCACTTAGTGCAGACCTGAGTGATGACTTGAAGTGAAAGGATTTGAACCCTTGAAGAAACACTTCTCAAAAGACATTTTCCTTTTGTAAGGGCTTCAGCTTGGTAGGTCGCTTCCATAGGCCGGAATTGTCCCCATTCTCTCTGGAAGGATGTGTGCTCAAACTTACTTATTTAATAACTGTGTTTGACTTGTCATGTTTTTATTACTTCAAACTGTTGTACCAGCAAAACTAATCCTGTCATGTCATACTATCAAAACCTCCAGCTTCTATCTGAGGAGTTCCTCAACCAGCCAGAGAGTTCATCACTAAGTGTGGATACAGGCACAATCCTCATATCTGGCTCTGCTGTCTGTAGCTATGGCACAAACCTGGTATTCACCCTGGTAACACCCTTACAGCATGAATTCCTTAACTCTTGTCACAGCTGGTGTCCCACATCTTAGGTACTTCCCTGATTCTGAATGGGTTACTGCACTGTAGTGACTGAGCTTGTGGCCATGGCAGGGCCTGCAGTGCAGAAACAGGAGAAAGAAAGCACTTCAGTAAAAAGAAAAATAACTTTGTTATCTGGAATAAATTACTCTGCTGACTCATTCTGCATCTGAAGACACAAGCTATAGTGTCTCCAAATACTTTTGCCTATGGGAGCTTGCAGAGGTTTCTGCTTAAGCAATAGCCTGCAGGGATGCTCTCTGGAGTTTGTTCTATGTATCTTCACATAAAGGAGAAAAAGCCATGGAGCTTAAATACACAGACTGATTAATTTCCGTTGATTTTGTCTTAATCATTTGTTACTTCTGTGTTCATCATTGGTTATTACAGAGTCATAGAAACATTTAGTTGAAAGAGACATTTAAGACCTTCCAATCCAACTATTAACTCAGCACTTTCAGGTCACCACCAAACCATGTCCCTCAAGAGCACAGCTCCATAACTTTTAAACCTCTCCAGGGATGGGGACTCCACTGCTGCCCTGAGCAGCCTGTTCCAGAGCTTGACAACCCTTTTCAGGAACAAAGTATCCCTTGCGTCCAACCTAAACCTCCCTTGACACAACTTTAGGACGCATCCTCTTGCCTTATTATATACTACATTAAAAAAGAGAATACTTCCAGAAGTCTCATTAAAAATGTATTTTGTAAGCTGACTTTTTCTTGCCTAGTGTAGCTTCACTTGTTTCATAATAGTCTCAGTTTTCAGTAGAGAGGACAGTCTGCTGGTCCTTTTAGCACCTGCATTTTAAAGATGGTTGAAAGACAAGTGACACTAATGCACCACAACCTACAAAACCTTCTGTGCTGTGTTACCAAACTCACAACCTCCATCTGACCCACCAGCCCCCTGCAGCTATATTCATCAGAGTGCTTTTTCTGCTGAAAGACACAAGGGAAACAATCTGCTGTAAATACCAACACAGAAAGCCTTAAAAGATTTAAGTATCTTAAGGCAAACATAAACTTGCATCTGGCTGATAAAAACGGCCACTGTGCTCCGTGTTGGCATACCCCTTCTTGTCTCAATCTGCTGCAGTGCTTTTGTGTCTTGGGCTTGGATGTTTAAGCATGAAAAAGAAAAAGAAAAACAAAAATAAAACCAAAAACAAAGCCTGGCAGAAAGTTTAATTTTTCATAATTTGATTCCTTGGATCCACACAAGGAGTTGAGTTAGAACTCCTGGGAGTTTTGGGTAGGCTCTGAAAAGAAAGCCAACAGTTTAATGCCAACGGTCTCTAGCCCCTACTCTAGAACAGGGTGAATGAGTTCAAGGGCAAGCAGAGTTATTTGAAGGCTGTTCAAAAGGAACCCTCTAGAGTGATGTACTTTTTGCTAGGAACAGCTCTGACTGCTCTGAACTACTACAGGGTGATGATTGCTGAAATTTACCTGCAGAACCAAGGGAACAGTAAAGGAGGCACAAAATTAAGCTGAGCTCCCTTTAACACAGTGAGCAGTCAGCAGATTTGCCTTTTGTTTCCTTACTGTCCCATGAATTCTATGATTACCAGCAGCAAAAGTGTCTTCCCTGTTAATTAAAATGAGTAAGTAAAAGCGGTTATATATTTTGTGTGGAGTGTATCTTTCTTTTTGCTTCAGAAGTGGGTAAATAGAGACCAGTTAATTGCTGCCATTGCTTTCATGAAAATAGACTGTTTTTAAAATGAATCACTTTAGTGAAGCATAAGAAGTGGTGTTGGAAGATTGTTGAGATTTATTTCTAATTAGGGCCACTGAGAATGATGTTATTTTATTTATTACCATGTTGAATTAATATTTCATATTTAACTGCAGGTGTCCTTTTCAATGATTTAGTCTGGTTTAGCCATTAAAAAATATAAAGTGAAAATCCCTCTTTNGCTTTTTCTCTTTTTTTTTTTTTCCCCAAAATCTGTTTCCTGCAGAACAATACATGAAATGGTTTTCATAAGTAGTTAAGATTAAATGAAATAATAAAAAAAAAACCAAATCCAACCTTCACCTTATTTTATATTTTAAAACATTTTTTAAAATACAGATTCATTGAGAGATACTTGTTCTCTCCCACCCACAATTACAGAGATGTAAAGGACAAATTAGGAAGGCAATCTTTAAAGCAATCTTAAAATTCAGTGGAGTTAATCAATTTCATGAAAGTCAATTTTGAGAATTCTTATGCTGTAAATAATTTTTTTTGGTTATGTAGGGCCCCAAATGGTGCTATCTTGAGGGGAAAAAAACAACCAAACAAACAAAACCTCAAAGAAACTGAGGAGTGCATGAGGTTGGATAAATGCTTCCAAGGTATTTCTCAGAGAACTTCTATCTTTGCCCAACACAGAAAGAATCTAGGCAGTTGTTTTTCCTATGCACATGATACTGGTCTCTCCCTCCTACTATAGCTCTCGCCCATGTGTCACACTTCATCTTTATTCCTCCTTCATTCCTCCTTTCTAGCCTCTAGTACGCAACTGCAGCACCTAAGAAAATGTTTCTTATTTTGGGAAATGGCAAGTATGGAGTCATAGAATAGAGTCATGGGATGGTTTAATCTGGAAAGGACCTTTCAAATCAAGTCCAACCATTAAACCAACATTCTGATGCTAAACTGCATCTCTCAGCACCACATCTACATATCTTTTAAATACCCCTGGGGATGATGATACAACCACTTCCCTGGACAAGGCTTCACAATCCTTTTAGGAAAGAAATTTTTCCTAATGTCCAACATAAAACTCCTCTGACACAACTTGTTTCCTCTTGTCCCATCATTTGTTATTAGGGAGAAGAGACCAACCCCTACCTGGCTCCAGTTTCCTGTTACTGAGTTAGTGAGAACCAAAATGTCTCCCTTCAGTCTCCTTTTCTCCAGGCTGAGCAACCCCAGTTGACAGAACCACAGAATCATTGTGGCTGGAGAAGACCTCTGAGATCATCAAGTTCAGCCTTCCCAGTTCTTTCACATGCTCCTCACCAGACCTGTTCTCCAGACCCTTCACCAGCATTGTTGCCCTTTTCTGGACATGCTCCAGCCCCTCAATGTCCTTCTTGGAGTGAGTGGCCCAAAAGTGAACTCAGTATTCTAGGTGTGGTCTCATCACTGGTGAGTAGAAGGGGACAGGTAAAGTTCAGTCCCATGTGGGGTTTTAACATTTGTGATTGATTCCCCTTCTGTTTTTCATACAGATCAGAACAAGTTTTAAGAGGTCTTGGGGTTTTTGGTTGCTTGGATGGTTTTTATTTCCCATACTGTCTCTTGGAGCTGTCAGTGCGAACCCCCTACACCATTACAGAGCTGCTGGAGTTCTGCTGTGAGTACTCTGTTTTCTGCTCAGGAATGATTAGCCATTCTCTTTTTGAAACATTGCAGAGAGACTGCTTTTGATCCTCACTGCCTTTTGGCTAGGCCTCCAGACTCTGGCTTAAACAGACCAGAACTTTTGATCCTTGAATAAAACATTACAACAGTTTTTAGGAGTAAATGTACTTTTCCCCACAGAAAGGACATAAAGACAAATTTTTAAATTTTTTCTTAGTTTAGCATAAAATTAAACACATTTCTTTGTATGTTCTCCTCCCTCTTTATTGTGGATTTTCACCACAAATCAATTCAGAATAATTAGAGATAAATCAATTATTTATTAGTTACAACAATTTGCCCTTTGACATATCCAAATGCTTTATCCACCTTCCACTAGGAATTGTTTGGTGTTCAATATGTTATCCTTTTGGTGTGGGGCACAAGGATTGATTCCTTCCATAAGGGCAGACTGTAGAAGTGCTTTTGTAGTGTGAGTTGCTACATTTTAAAGGAGGCTAAGCTGTGGCTATATGCAAATTCGTTCTGGCAGCAAGGGAAGTCTTAATTTTAGGATGAACATGTACAATATGAAAACAGAACTTCCTCTTTGTAGTCTGCCTATATTGTATTCTGGTAAACATAATCAGCTACTACAGAGGGTAGAAATGAATGACGAAGAGATGAACTGCTCATTTTGTTATATGTTAGCATGTTTAGTGCGGGGTCTTTTGGGTTGGATTTTTAGTTTTTTTCTTGTTTGGGGTTTTTTTTTGTGGCTTTTTTTTCGGGGGTGTTGAATTTTTGGTTGTTTTGGTTGGGGTTTTTTTGCATTTCAGAGAAGCTGAAATAGCACTGCAGAAGGGATATGAAGTGAGAATGGATTTGTTAAAGCATATAAAGAAAAACAGCTTTGCACAAATAAGAAATATTTTCTTTGTTTGCTCATCAAAATCTGCTGTGAGGGACAGACTCCTTTTCAAATAAGATTGACTTTCCTGCGTTACTTCAGGGCTGGGCTTTTTTACTTTGATTTGTTTGATGTCTTTGCTTGGTTTTTAATTTGTTTCAAGATTTTTTTAAATTGAGCTTATAGTTGCAAACAGTCACTATCATGTTGCTTCTGTTTGGCATGGGTAGAAAATTTTTAAAATATATTCAGCCAGCTCCTATGAGGGAAACAGGTGGGATGAGGATGTTACATCTGAGTTCTTTTATGAAACAAGGATTGGAGATACAAAGAATTCTCCAAGTAGAGGGTATCTAGCCCATTAAGACCTCTGACCACTATCGCTTTAAGATAGTGAATAATGTTTTTCACTTTGGATCATAATGGAAAAAGAGTTTTCAGCCAAGCAGGACTAGGTAGGAGGCAAATGACTCTGATGGATGTCTTGGAGAGCTGCAATAATTTCTTGAAAACACATAACATTAGATCTTTTCTTTGTTTCCCAACTATAAAATTTATGTTAATATTGGCTACAAGGAAGCTTTTTTAATGGAGTTCCTGTTGCTTGTTTTAAAAATTGTGTGACTACTACTTTACCAGTCGCCTTACTGTAATTTGGCACTAGTGAGAGTGAAGTCTGGCTTTTCTTACAACCTTTAATTTTCTAATTGCACAAATTATAACTTACATACACAGGTTCCAGTAAGAAGCAAAATGTGTTTTCCATCACGTGTCACAACCCAACAACATAAATAATAACAACCCTTGTGACCTGAGTCAGAACTGCTTTCCTCATTACAGATAACAAAAGGCTTGAGCAGAAATCTAGAATCTGATTTTCAACAGAACAACTTCTTGTCTGTCTTCATGCTATTTAAATGGACTGAGCAGAAATGGGAAGCCTAAAAAAGCTAAGTGCATATGTATCCTGGCATCTAGACAGGAGTATAAATTTTCTTAGACATAGTTCTCCCCAGGTATCTGTTTCTCTGCTTTGTATAGGATGAGATAAACAATTTGGCCTTGCCTTGATTAGTTCTAAGCATTACATTATCACAGAGTCACAGAACCACATAATATCACTGGTTGAAAGAGGCCATAAAGATCATCCAGTCCAACCTTCAACCCAGCCTTACAAGGTCATCAAAAACTCAAATCCCTAAGTGCCAGGTGTGCACACAGTTTGAATACCTGCAGGGGTGGCGACTTCACCACTGCCTGGAGCAGATCATTCCAATGGTTGAGAACTCTTTCAGTGAAGAAATATTTCTGAATATCCAGCCTGAACCTCCCCCGGTGCACCTTGTAACCATTTCTTCTAGTCCTGTTGCTTGCCATCAAGAAGAGGCTGTCCCATCCTTGCTCCAACTTCCCTCCAGGTAGCTGTAGAGAGCAATGAGGTCTACCCTCAGACTCCTCCAGACTGAACAATCCCAACTCCCTCAGATGACCCTGGTAGGCCAGGTGCTCCAAGCCCTTTACCAGCCTTGCTGCCCTTCTCAGGACATGCTCCTGCATCTCAGTGTCCTCCCTGGCACAGAACTGAACACAATACTCAAAGTGTGGTGTCACCAGTGCTGAGTACAAGATGATGATCACCTCCATGTCCCTGCTGGTCACTGTGTTTCTGCTACAAACCAGGATGCCATTGGCTTTCTTGGCCACCTGGGCACACTGCTGTCTCCTGTTCAGTCAAGTGTCAACCAATACGCCCATATCCTTCTCCAAGTTGCAGCTTTCCAACCTGTAATGGTTAGGTATGAATGCAAGATGGTATTTTGAAAATTAATATACTTTATTAATTTTGTTATTCAGAAACTCGCTACCAACCATTATTTTTTATAATAATTGGTTCTTCGCACAGTCATGAAAACATTATACAGAGGGAGATAAACAGGGAATCTATAACACTTAAGAATCATAACTAGCAGCAATATAACAGACATTAAAACTCAAGGGAACTTGAGAGGCTCCTTTCTGCTGCTAAGACAGAAGGTATTCAGATTCACTTAAGAATTTACAGAATTTTGCTAAAGATTTGCTAAGAGGCTTTTGAGTGTTTATTCATAAAGTAGTCTCTCCAGGTTTCTGGGGCTGCATTGTAATAACAGTCAGTACCCAAAACATGTGGAGGGGTTGCTGCTGGTGGTTTCAAAGCCGTTAGAGGCTTTGGAGTTTTCCCAGACTCTTTTTTTAAGAAGCTAGGAGTTTAACACAGTCTCTGACCTGGTTCCTCTTGACTCCCAATTCAGCAGAAGACTTGCAGAGGGGCAGGCAGGATGCAATGAGGCAGCAGCACAGAGAGGACGTTGAGGCAAAAAAAGCAATGGCATCAGCAGCCTCTTCTGTTACCTGCTCCTCTCTTTTATTTGTGCAGACCAAGTCTAATGGGTCCTTGGACATAGATTAGCCAATCAGAACGGCACTTTGCCAAGCTTGACCACACTAGGTGAAACCAGGCCTTTGGTTTTCTTTCCCGTGATTTCTTCCCCCAGTGCAGAAGGAGGGGGAGCAGGGGAACATGTCTGGGCAAGCCAGGACACATTCATGCCTATTTTGGCCTATTTAGGCCCACCACGACACAACCACACATTCCCAAGTTTGTAGCTTGTCTTGGGGTTGTTGTGAACCAAGTGCAGGATCTGGCACTCGGCCATGCTGAACATCATACAATTAGCCTTGGCTTGTTGGTCTAACCTGTCCAGATCCTGCTGTAAAGCTTCTCTAGCCTCTGTATTGACTCACCCACCCAGCTTGGTGTCATCTGCAGACTTACTAAGGGTGCACTCGATCCCCTCATCGAGATAATCAATAAAAATATTCAAGAGACCAGGCCCCAGTGCTGAACCCTGGGGGACACCATTAGTGACTGGGTGCCAGCCAGTCAACATCGTTGACAGATTTAACTCTTTTAACACCTTGATTAGTAAAATGAATTTTCAAATGAAAAGGACCAATATTCTTATAGTAGCAAATAGTCACTATATCCTATCCCGATCAGTTTTTATAAACAAGAAACCTGAGCTCCAGGTTTTGCTCTCAGAAAACATTCTGAACATTGCCTGTATTTCCCAGATCATTTAAATAAAACAGGGAACTGTCACATTTCACTGTCACATTACAGCAGCATTGTGTGCTTCTTACAAAATTGCATTTGATAATTCATTTTGTAGTCACAGATAATTTTCATTTAAGTCTCTGTTTGTATTTGTAGTAATCTAATATGTACTCTACAATTATTTTTCATGTTGGCATATAGTGGAAAAGGAGCTTCCTGTTAGTTAAATTAAGCTGGAACCAAGAGTAATAAAGCTGGAATTGGATTGTGAATTTCATCCCAAAGTATTCACAACTGCTTTAGGAATTTCTAAAAGCAACACACAAACTAGATCACCTTCTGCTGACACAGAGGCAGTTTCAAGGCAATATGTGCCAACTGTCTTATGCCACATGGACATTTATATAAGAGTTAACAGGGCAGATTCAGCTGTCAGTGACACTAGGGGAACTGTAGGGTTGCTGAATTTGTTCTAGAGACTAATGCCTCCAAGAACTGAAACTCTATTTTTGTATTTGGAGTGTAAGTCAGAATACAGAAATTGATAGATCTGCACATTTTTTAACCAATGAATTATTCTATGAATCACGATTGAGATCCTCAGCAGGCACAAATCAAAATGATTTCTGATCATATCATCTTCAATTTTATGTCTCATAAAGAATGAAACATTGCCTTTTTCTTGTAAGAAAGAATCAGTATTTTGCACTTCTACTGATCGTTAAAAGGTCCCAGCAAAGGTATTCACCTCAAGAGCTTAAAATCAAGGTAAATGTTCTGCATTGCAATGAAAAAAAAAAAAAAAAAAAGAAATTCTAATTATTCCCTCTTAAGGATTGTAAGCCTCCTAACTTATGTAAGAATCCTCAGGCAGGATGAATGGTGCATTGGTCTTCACTCACCTACATGTTCCACCTTTATTTGTTCATGCAGCTTTGCCTCTGTGTGCTGCTTTGCACCATAAATCAAGTTATCGGCATGGTAGGTCTATAGCAAGCTGATACAAAACAATGCTACGCCTGCCTGCACAGTTCTCTTCGGCTGAGATTTGTAGTGTAAAGGCGAAGACAGTTACAAATGCAGTTTGAATGAGAATTTAGGTGTGTGAAAGCACAAGAAGATAGTAAGGATGAGATACATGTGGACAGTAGATGCTGATGGCAGCTAATTAGCAGGTTATCAAGATCAGAGTATACTACTTGCAGCTTCTCAGGACACTTAATGATTAGACAGCCTACAAGACAGATTGGACTTTACTGACACTGTATTACTCTGGAAATTTACTGCCTACCCCAGAGAAGAAAACACATTTGATTCTTAGTGTAGTGGGATCTTCTCAAGGCTCAGCAAGAGCAAATGGGTGAGGGCAAGAGAATGGGGCCAGACTCTTGTAAGTGATACCCAGTGAAAAGATAAAGGGCAACATGCACAAACTGGAATCCAGGAGATTTTATCTGAAGATGAGGAGAAATTTCTTTGCTGGGAGGATGCTGGAGCCCTGGAGCAGGCTGCCCAGAGAGGTTGTGGAGTCTCTATCTCTGTAAAGATTCCAAACCCATCTGGCCATATTTATCCTGTGCAAGCTGCTGTGAGTGCCCCTCCTTTATGAAGAAGCTGGACTAGATGATCTGCAGAGATCTCTTACAGATTCTACCTTTCCATGATTATTTAGTGGGGTTGAATAGCATGGAAGAATTATTTTATGTACATGGTATGGTATTCCTCAGCACATACTGTACATTTCCCTCTGCAGCAGAAGTGCACTATTGATTTATGCATGTTTATGAGACTCTCTAAATTTCTGGCTCCTCTTTGCAGACACTTCAGTCATCCTCCCTTTTAATATTTGCATTATAGTCTTCACGTAAGTGTAACATTTTGTATATGCTGTTATTAAACTTTGTTTCATTTGCAGTTCTTTTAGACCACTGCTTTTACATATCAATGTAATTTTGAATTCTAATCTGGATTCTTAATGCTTCCCAACCACAGCATGCCTAGGTAAGAAGACTTTAAGCATTACATAAAGGAATCATAATATATACAATATTGAATTATGCACCCGATGTGAGATTAAATGAAATGAGGACAAGACATGAGTTGATTCTTCAATATAATGCCTACTTTTTTGGGGGTTGCTTCCTAATCTTTATTTCATCACCAAATACACAACAATATTCTTGCACTTCCCAGAATCATAGAATGCATTGACTTGGAAGGGACCCTCGAAGGTCATCTTGTCCACTCTTAAATCCAGTTTCCTGCTTTTTTGAGTAACAGAACAACTGCAAGATCATCCCCCTATGCTAATAACCCTAGATATTTTGTGTTTTAAGTGTAGATATTCACAGAATGTATCTTAGCCAATTATGCTCTTTAAACACAAAACAGTAAAATCACAAGTTAGTTTAGTCTGGTAGGGACTTCAGAAGGTCTACTAATCCAATCCTCTGCTCAAAGAAAGGCTGACTGTGTTTAGCTCAAGTTGTTCAGGGCTGCTTTCTGCTGAATAATAAGCATGTCAAAAAGTGGAGATTCCACAACAAATTTATTGACAATTTGTCTTTCCAAATGAAAAGCTTTGGAGGAAATGGTTGTAACTTACCTTTCTAGGTTTCTGCAGAGGGGGTTGACTCATCTGGATGGGGTCTGTATTATAGAGATAGCTATCAACAACAAACAAAAAAATTAAAGAGTAGAGGTGAAGGGATTTTCATAGGCATTTTCCTTGCATGTTTTATTTGATCATCCTTACCTTTTTGGAAAGAGAGAGTTCCCATGCTCTAAAGAGAAGAACTGTCTTTCCTAGTCTGTTATAAGCAGGACTATTTGTTCTTGGCAATAAAAGCTATCTGTGAGTTCCACAATGCAGTGACAGGAGTAATTAGTGCTAGCAGAATGAAGCTTTGTAAGTGTGCAAAAGGAGGTAGAAAGAAACCTGCATGAGATTTCATTTCTTTTCTCAGAAGTGGAAATTGGTGAGGGAGGAAGGCTGTGCTGCACTGTGTGCTTGGCATTGAACTCTGAGGCCTACAGAGACCTCAAGAGAAGAAGGTAAAGACTAGTTCTGCCTGAAATATTTAACAGCATTGACTGAATTATTCAGTTCAAAATTATTTCACTACTAAGTGGATTTAACTTTCTTCTTTTGCTGAACCTATGAGACAGAACCTTTCTCATCCCTGTAGAACAAGCAGCCGGTGTGCTTATAATTATTCCACAGGATGAAACGTTATTATGCATCTGTTTCTTTCTCCTCTCACAATCTTTGCATTTAAAAGGGGAACATAATTTTAAAGCACTTGTCTGGTGTTGTCAAAGGGGTTCCATATAAGTGTGCACATGGACTGCATGTCTGCAAAATCCCACAGGTGTCCTGTGAGGCACCATGTGTTTGCTTTGAAGGATACAACACCTAATTTACTAAAACTGTTCTCAAAATCTGATTTCCTATCCTCTTTTTCTCTTAAATGAGGAGAACTCTTAAAACAGTGGACAATTACACTATAATTATGCACTTAAAAGAGTGTATAATTATATAAGTGTGTAATTACATGAGTATCTAATACTATTATACTACAGACCTGGCAAAACTGAGGAAGTTAGTTCCCAGTGTCTCTGCAGTGTGCATCTGCAATTTCATAGTCCTTTACAGTGCCTTAGCATGGAGGATCTTGGAAGGACAAAGCTGGGTCAGAATTAGAAGTGCCTAAAAGAAACTTTCTCCTCAAAGAGAAGGCTGAGTTAAAGAGTCAGAATAAACCTTTAAAGGTCATCTAGTGGACCCCACCTGAGTCAGCAGACACATCTTCATCTACAGCAAGTTGCTCAGAGCCCCAAGTAGCCTGACGTTCAAGGAGTCAGAAAGGATGAGTGTCAGTGCACCAAAACCCCATGTTGCTATGGTGTACTTTCTGATAGGGTGTTGAGGATAACCTTTCTCCATACTTATTTACATCACCTCTGAATCAAGCACTTGAAATTTAGGATTGAAATAAACTATTTCTGGATTTTCAGAAAACTTAAGTAAAGTCTGTCCAAGATTTCCTTTTGCTGGTGTTAGAACACTGCAGTTTACAGTCTAAAAGGGGATAATATCATCCTTATAATAACTTTCCTTCTTTTTTTTTCTAATTTTGTTTTCTCATTTGCTCACTGAATTAACGTGACCACTTTGGTAACTTTTGAACTCGATGGAGATGTCTTTTTTCTGAATTCCGTCTTCCACTGATGGATGGAAGGCATGTAAGAGGGTTGTTTAACTACCCAAATCTTTTAATAACACATTTAATACACACAGGTCTTAGAACACAGTTTAACTCATCACTTTGAAAGGAAATTTTAGCTTTTCCTTATCTCCTTACAATTATGTGCACATGTAGCAGTGTTATGCAATATTTTACACAGATAAGGCTTTATGTATTAAAATTGAGCAGTAGTTACTTGTTTGGCCACCATTTAGTAGATACCAATGTGTTTTCCCATGCAAAACTAAGTTGAAAGACAGAAGTAAGAACCTTATCCTATTTTGTCAAAGGTATTGGGAGACTTTCTATTGCCCTAAGTGGAATTTTAATTAAAACTAAACGAATATTTACAGCATTGGCAGATTTACATGAACAAGCCTAATTTTATTTGTAAAAAAAATCCTAATTAGTGTGTAGAGTAAGTGTAGTGTATTTATTGTATTTGAATCTTAACAATTCATTTACGCAGAATCTTAATTGAAAAGTTAATTTAAATTAACTTTCACACCGTCTTGAGATTTTAAAATGTGCTAAGTGACCATCTTCTTTTCTAAATTCTGCTGCTTCTCCGAAAGATCTATCAGTTTCTAGAGAGCATGAGAGACCTACCCAAAGTCCATTGTACGGAAGCAGCTGAGATGTGCAACGAGAGCCTTACGCAGTCTGGGATTTGCCACTTAATTGCATATTATTGTGAAGCAAATTCATTTATTGTAAGCCTGTCACCAAGTGTGTGAACACGTGTCACTTCTCCATAAACTCCATTAACTTTCATTGCACAGAGGTCTGATATAATCTGGTGGTCATTCTTACCTCTGTATTGATTAGTAATGCTACATCATTTTGAAATACTGACAATTAAGGCTTTTTTCTGTGAGAGCTCATGAGCATATTGAGTTAGAATGTTTTCCATTAATTTTTTTCAGTAATAACCTTGGTCCACTTGAGACATTGCTTAATAGTCCATAACTCCTACTTTAATAGGAAACAATAATTGATTTCTACTTGTACTTGAATACTGTAGGCTATAATTTTAAACACATTTAATACTTCGTTAATGATATGCCTTTGAAAATACTAATTTAAGCAGAGCTTGGAACACCATTGTTTGTATATGTATCTTTCAAGACTTACAGAATATTTACTCAAATCATATATAAAACAATGAATTTTTTTTTTCTCCAGAAAAAAAACCAAAACAAAACCAAAAAAAACAGTGCCATATCCACACATTTCTTGAACACCTCCAGGGACAATGACACCATCACCTCCATGGGCAGCCTGTTCCAATCCTTGACCATCCTTATGGGAATGAAATACAAGTCCTTGTGGGAAAGAACATTTTCCTAATCTCCAAGCTAAATCTCCCCTGGCACAATTTCAGGCCATTTCCTCTCCTTCTATCATCTGATACTAGGAAGAAGAGACCAACCCTCACTTCATTCCAACCTCCATTCAGGGAGTTGTAGAGAGCAATGAGGTCTCCCTTCAGCCTTCCCTTCTCCCAGGTAAACCAACCTAGTTCATTCAGCTGCTCCTTGTGAGACTCATTCTCTAGATCATTCACCAGCATCATTGCCCTTCTCTGGACTCTGGTAAGAGCACTGTATTTGGTGACAAAGACCTTATCTTTTTTTTTTTTTTTTAATCACTAAGAAAATATCTGAAATGTTTGATTCGCTGGACCAAAAGATCACTCCTCTTTGGGCAGCATTTTTGTGCTTCTGAATTATTATACAAAATACCTCTGTGGTGGCCAAGAGTAGACAAAATTGTTTCTTTAATACAGGATGGGGACAATAATTCATCAGCATTGACAGAGCACTTCTATCTTCTCAGCCAACACTGGAAAAACTGCAGCCTGTTAGCTGCAGACAGATGTGTTGAAAACAGCCTTTGATAAGCTTTTCAGTCTTACACAGAGACAGGACAAAGTTCAGTTATATTAGCAATGTACCATATAAAGCTTAATATGTTTCTCAGTTCCAAGAACTTTAAAAAAAAAAAAAAAAAAAAAAAAAAAAAAAAAAAGAAAAAAGAAAAAGGAGAGGAAATTAATTCTGTGAATGAGTTCCTTAGCAGCCTTAGGTAGGATGTTTTTCTCCTGATGTTGTAGTGAAACAGGAAAATCTAGAAACAACTTGTACTGAAGTGCAGACAGGCCTCACTTAGAGTGTTCAGCATTTTAATTCATGTTTTCAGCTTCTCCCTTCAGAAGGGCATAGCTGCTTTCATTTGATTTCATATCTATCTTTCTGTAAAAAAAAAAATAGGGGGACATGGCAGAGTTTCACTATTTTATTTAATGGGTGTTAAATACCACTTAGTTTTGATTTTGCTGCCCTAGGGAGATGTTTGTCCTATTGAATCACTTTACCTAGGGTAGCTTCTACATCCAGTAATAGATGCCAGTCAATAACGAGAAGATACATCCTGGATAGGAACTGGAATATGAGAAATTCCATCTGAAATAAAGAAACACTTCTCTTTTTTCTTATTACTAGAGCACTCTGATATTGGAGCAGGTTGCCAAGAGAGGCAGCCTTTGGAGATGCTTGCCCAGAGAAGAACCACAAAAGTGATCTGAGCCCTGCAACACCTCCTGTATGAAGACAGGCTGAGAGAGTTGAGGTTGGTAAGCCTGAAGAAGAGAAGGCTCCAGGTAGACCTTGTAGTATCCTTCCAGTATTTGAAGAAGGCTACAGGATAGCTGCAGAGTGACTTTGCAAAAAGGCATGTGTGACAACATGTGGGGTTATGCTTTCAAACTGGAATAAGCTCAATTTAGATTAGATGTGAGGAAGAAATTATTTTCTATGAGGGTGGTGAGGCATTGGAACAGATTGCCTGGAGAAGTTATGCAGGCTCCAACTCTGGAAGTGTTCGAAGGCAGGTTGGATGGGGCCTTGAGCAACCTGCTATACTAGGAGGTGTTCCTGCCCACGGCAGCATGGTTGGAACCAGATGATCTTTAAGGACCATTCCAATACAAACCATTTTATCACTCTGTAGTCAAAACCTGATTGGTAAAAGCTCTTGGCAACTGCTTAATTAAGAGGGTTCAACTGGATGATTGTCAAAGATCCCTTCCAACTTCAACTATTATGTGGCATCGTGTATCTAAGAATGATCAAAGTTGCAAACAGGGTAAGAGGAAGAAAAGAAACAGTTTTGCCTACCAGTGAAATGTGATGTTAATGAAAGCAACACCAAGCCACTGTCACTGCTGCTCTGTTCTTTGAAAGCGGGATACAATTAAAACACAAGGGAACTTCATCAGGCTGAAAATAAGGCTTTTAACCTGGATTTAGCATTTAATCCTCTGGACATTGTTTTAGTTTATTGGAAGATGTTTGTTAATACCTAACCTTAGTGTGCCAAGCAAAAATAATCACAGAATCACAGAACCAGAGAATGGTGGGGATTGGAAAGCACTTCTGGGGATCATCTAGTCCAACCCCCCTGCTAAAACAGGGTCACCCACAGCAGGTTGATTATATAACACTTACCTCTAAATATTTCTGTTTGCTTGGCACCCCTTATTCTTTCTGTGAATAAGCAGATTTACTGCTCTAACTATGTGTAACTTGTTGGAGCTGTAAATGATGTCCAGTATATGGAAACAGGAAATAGCTTTCCTGGAAGCAGTTCATGTTTGATTTGGTTTCTTGTTAGAGCAAACATTAATTCTTAAATTACAGACTGAGTGCAGATTTGTCCAAGTGATGTACTGAGGAGGGCTAATTTGATATTATCACGATATTGATGGCTATGTCACTGATACACCAAAAGTCTAAGGAAAGGTACCTACTGTTCTTTTGTACTAACTTAGTAATTTGATAAACCTGCTAGGAAATTAATTCTACCAATTCCTCCACATTTCAGCTATGCTGAAAGACCTCCATTTTGTTGTGATTTTGTCCTTTGGAAAATTAATTTATCCAGACATTGCCTTAAAAAGAAGGACTTGGGGGTAATGGTAGATGAAAAGTTGGGAATGAACTGGTGATGTGTGCTTGCAGCCCAGAAGCAAATTGTATCCTGGACTACAACCCCAGCAGTGTAGGCAGCAGATGGAGGAAGGAGATTCTTCTCTGCTCCACTCTCAGGAGACCTCACCTTCAGTGCCGGGGACATCTCTGGAATCCTCAGCAAAAGAAAGATATGGACAGGACTGAGCAAGTCCAGAGAAGGTCCATAAAGATGATCAGGGGTATAGGAGAATCTCTGCTGTGAGGCCAGGCTGAGAGAGTTGAAATTGTTCACTATGGGGAGGAGAAAGCTCCAGGGAGACCTTACAGTGCCCATCCAGGCCAACAGGAAAGATGGAGAGGGACAACTCTTTACCAGGCAGTGTAGTGATAGATGAGACATAATTGTTTTAGTTGAAAGAGTGTTATGAGGGTGGAGAGACACTGGAACAGGTTGGCCAGAGACGTTGTGGATGTCCCCTCCCTGGAAGTGTTCAAGGTCAGCTTGGAAAGGGCTTTGAGAAACCTGATATACTGGAAGGTGACCCTGAACACAAATAATATACTGAATCCCCAAATGTAGCCTAACACATGAAATAATATACATGAATATTAAAATGAAAAAAAATAACACACAAAAAACCCAACTGCAATAAGATTAAACTAGGAGGACTGTGAGATTATAAAGCAAATCAGATTTGCTGAGGATGATCTCTCTGTCTGCTAATTATGAGATAGGCATTGCAGGCAATTTTGTGATCATGTTTATTATGGACATGCACTTCTGGCCTTTTTTTTTTAACCTCTGTTTATTATTGTATTTTGGGTGGAATCCATTAAAAGCAGGAACTGGATGATACTGGATAAAGTTTTGAACTGTCTTAGAAATGGCTCAGGACGAAAAGCCTGAATTCTGATATTTTCCAGACTTCAAGATCAGATCACAGGATGTCAGGGGTTGGAAGGGACCCAAAGACATCATCGAGTCCAACCCCCTGCCAGAGCAGGACCATCCAATCTAGCTCAGGTCACACAGGAACACATCCAGACAGGCCTTGAAAGGCTCCAGAGGAGATTCCACAACCTCTCTGGGCAGCCTGTTCCAGTGCTCTGTGACCCTTACAGTAAAGAAGTTCCCCCTTGTGTTGAGGTGGAACCTCCTGTGCTGCAGCTTATTTTTAAGGTGAGGTTAGGCTTTGATCTCATAAATAGTTAATTATTGCTTATTACCAGCGGCTCAATTGAAGATACAAGATTGTTCATATTTGTGTGTGTATTATCTATACGGTTGAGGTCTTTGTAGATCAGTTTGACTTCAAAAACAGAAGACAAAATGCCCAAGGTTTCAGCGGCTGCATGAAGATCCTGATGTGCATGCTGATTCTATGGTTTAGGCCCTTATCTATTTGAAACATATCCTACAGTGCTGTTTAACATCTTTGTCAGTGACATGGACAAAAGTTATCAAACATTTGGAATTGCTTTCTGTCTCTTCCTTCCATTTAAGATGCCTTTTTTTTCTGTATCCAAAACAGCGAACAAAAGTAAATCAGACAGTATATTAATGTCTGGAGGAGACTGAATATCATCTAGTATGCAGAACTGAAGAATTATAGCAGAATTTGGCATATGGCTTACCTCTAATTCCCGTATGCATTATTTTGTTAACGTATATATACCTCTGTCAGCATAATTCATTATGAATTAGAAAAGTGAAGGAAACTCATCCAAAACTAAATGGGAAGAGCAGCGAGTGAGGAGGGAATCTGGATTGCTGACAAACTGAGACAAGTAATGACTGTGGCATGGTCACTAATGCAAGCTGAAATAAGGTGCTTGTCCTCTCTTTAGGGGAGAGGGGGAATTGATGATAAGATCTGGAGCCAGCACAGTCTGTGCATTGGTTAAGTGGTACAAATGCAACAGAAACTGATTATAGAACTTCTATATATATATCCTTAAAAGGAGAAAAGACCCTGAGGCAATTCAATGAATTCACAAAGACTGACAACACAGGATGCTGCACCTAAAATTTAAGCTGGAGAGTCTACTTCTGGTGGATAATTGATCTGTTGGATTTCTAGACCTGTCCAGTATTTCATGTACTCACTGAAATCCTTGAGAAAAGTACTCCAGCACTAAAAAATGAACAGTTTCTAATAGTCACACCCACAAGTTTTTAGTGAGCTCCTGCTCATCTAGGTCTAGAGTGAGCTGTGGTTACAGATTACTCTTTTTGCTACCCAATATTAAAACAGAGCCTGACACAGTAGCAATAGAGGGAAAAAAGCAAACACTAGTGTAGTGGGTTTGCAGTTACCTGCTCCCCCCACCTTTTTTAAAACTCAGGAAACACTGGAAGTTAATAAATGAAGCTTTATATTTACAGCAATGCACAATATACAAGCAGATATTTACAAGATATAACAGATATTTACAGATATATACAGTAAAAAAGGAATACAGACACCACACCCCTCCTGGAGACCAAAATCCCCAAGAGAGGGTAACCAAACTCCCCCTACCACCTTTCGCCCCTGCCCCAGCCTTATCTCACCACCTGATGATGTTGCAGATAAGCTGAAGATCACAGAGACTAGTGGTAGGAGAAAAGTTAGTTGTTTTACTCTGAATTAGCTAAGAGACAGAGAGACAAAGAGAAAGCAGCCGCAGCCAGACACAGACCGAAGCAGACTGCTTATCTGAGTGTTTTGAGAACACTACTTAAAACAACTTTTTTTTCTCAGTGAAACTCGGTGAAGTGACACACACTGTGTTTAACTCTCTCTCAGCCAATAGTCTAATTTCTCACTCAAATTCTCCAATTATCTCAAACCAACACAACTAGCTCTGAGGGTAGTTCAGCGCTGTGAGATGAATTATCTCTTAGGCCACAGCAAATCATGGAGATTTGGGTTCTATTGTTTCCAAAGCAAAGTAGTAGATTTTCTGGTGGAGCCAGATATCACACCTCAGAGCATGGATTATTTCACAGGATTCCACCATGGTGGAGACTGGAAGAACCTCTGGAGATCATCTAGTCCAACAGCCCTGCTAAAGCAGGGTCACCCACAGCAGCTTGCCCAGGATCACAATGTCCAGGTGAGCTTGGAATAAAGAGACTCCACAACCTCTCTAGGCAGCCTCTTCTGGTGATGTCACCCTCACAGCAAAGGATTTTTTTCTTCATGTTCAAATGGAACCTGCGGAGTTGCAGTTTGTGCCCACTGCCCTTTGTCCTCTTCACTGGGCACCACTGAAAAGAGTCTAGCCCCATTCTCTTGGCATCTGCTTTTTAACTCTTGCTGGGCATAGAGAAGATCCCCTCTCAGTCTGCTCTTCTGCAAGCTACACAATAGAAAGTATCTCAGCCTTTCCTCCTCACAGAGATGCTTCAGGCCCCTCAGTCTGTTCACAGCCTCTACTGGACTCTCTCCAGTAGTTCTCTGTCTCTCTAGAGCCAAATAGATAAAATCACTCCCTTGGTTTCTCCCTGGGCCCTGTCCACGCTCTAGGAAAATCCAAGAAGAGGGTGAAGTCAGATGTTTCCACATTTAGAATCACACAGACTTGTTCATTCAATATAAAAGCTGTGCCCTCTCACATTGACTTTGGAAGCCTCATCTATGAGAGGATCCTAGAGGCTGGGAAAGGTTCTCCAAATCCTCACTGTAACCGGGGCTCCCCAGGAACTGCGGTCTGGATGATGGTAAAGTGCTGGTGCAACCGGTGATGGATCGGTCTTAATCACTATAGCTAAGCTTATGTAGTAATGATCAGATGCATTACCTTGATGTATTTTACCTTTGTTATACAATCATTGCTAATTGTGGTTGTACTATTGCTATTTTGCTTGTTTCTTTAGTTTTGTGTATAAGTAAATTATAGGTTTTACCTCTTTCACTTAGTGTCTGTGTCCCTTGTCGTGACACCATCAATTTGCAATATATAAATTTGCTACAGGGATAAGAGTCGAAAGATAAATGTATTGTGTGAAGGTTGGAGTTTATGCTTAAGCAGAGATGAAATATTTTGATTTTTTTTCTTGCAGAGGAACCTCTTGAGGCAGAACCACCTAGAAAATCCCAGTCATTATTTTTTCTATGCTTCTGCTTTAAATCCCACCATTCAGCAATACACCAGAAGTCCTTACTCAAGTGGAAGTGGAGTACATTTTTTTTTCCTTTGGAAACAGGCTGTTGCTTTTAATGTGTACCCACTCCCTCTTTTTCTCTTATTAAACCACAGTATTTAATTTTGGATACTTTTAAAATTGGTTTTGTGAATCTGACTGTTACAAACAAAGCCATAAATAAATGTGCAGAGCTGTCAATATATAATCGTTTTCCTAATCACAGAACTGCATTTCAGCTGCTTCTGATTGCTGTCATTATAAATTATACAGAACTTGGAAACATCAATTAATTGTGAGGAGATAGAAATTTTTTTAATGGATAATTTTAAAGTTGGGATTTTTGGAAGCTGTCTTCTTCTATATGAACTTCAAAGTTTGGTTTGCCAAAAAAGAAAACTGAAGAATAATTGAAATATTAGGGCTTAACAAGAATTTGTAACTCATATTTAGATATGTTGTAAATTGCAATTCAGACATGGCTGACTGGAATTAGTCAAAGCTCTGAGTAGCTATAGCTAATTTAGTCATCTAGTGTCTTATTTCTTGTTATTTATAAGGAGATCAGAGGAGTCTCTTTGCACTGCACATCTAAGGTCTTGAAATATCTCTAACACTTTGTTTTCTTGCTGGAGTTGAACTTTCATTTCTGTGTTTTGCTTGCACTTCACCTTTATCTACCCTTCCTATGCTGCAGAGACAAGCCCTATAGGTAAAAAAATTGTATCTTTAAGCTACTTTTCCTTTAAAAATATAAACCCAAAAGCATTTATACATTTAATTAAAGGCTTTTGGCTGTTGTATTTCAGCTGTAGGAAATAGGGTTATGGAGACATAGATTCATAGAATAATTTAGTTTGGAAGGGACCTTGAAAATCATCTAGTTCCAGGCCCCCTCCCACTATACCAGGTTGCTCAAGGTCTCATCCGGCCTGGCCTTGAACACGTCCAGGGAGAGGGCACCCACAACCTGTTCCAGTGTGTCACCACCCTCACTGGGAAGAATTTCTCTCTAATATCCAGCCTAAGTCTATGCTCTTCCAGCTTCAATCCATGGCCCCTCACCCTATCACTGCAAGACATTGTAAAAGGTCCCTCCACAACTTTCTTGTCAGTCCCTTTCAGGTATTGGAAGGCTGCTTTGAGGTCTCCCTGGAGCCTTCTTTTCTCCAGGCTAAACACAGCATGGGTTTAGACAACAGACAGAGAGGTTGGGGGTAGATATTGCACCATTTCCAGCCAAAATATTGAAAAAATGCTTGATTTGTGAAGTGTATTTTAAGACTCGTGGTCTCTTATGTTTGACCGTCCCTACTCCTTGTTTTCTTCATGTGTTTCTGATGGCACTCCCAGATCTACAGCTGCTGTGCTTTTGTCTTTATTTTCAACATACATTTGCTTTTGGATGTATATGTCTGCATTGAGCTGTTTCATCATCCTCACACACAGACCCTGGGCTCAGTCTCTTTCTGCTCTTGGATATGACCAAAAAATGGAAGGCAACACACTTCTTCAGACAGAATAGAATCCATATGTTGGTTGTGCAAGGCAGGAGCTGCTTATTTCCTATGGATGGAACTGGTTTGCTTAGGATGACTGAAGCCACTGCTTTTATTATAGCCACTAGTCAAACACAGAAAAATGAGCAATTGACTGAGGACAGAAATTTCCTGTTTCAAAGAGAGAATTTAGCAAAGGAATTTGCAAGATAGGTTTCAGATTTAACTAACACTATGCCATTCACCTGCCAAGAAATGAGTAAGATAGGCGAAGCAACCAAAGCAAGGAAATCTCTTCACTCATCTATCAGCATTATTGATGCTTCACACAATAACCTAGTTGATCTTCTTGCCCATATCAAAGTGGTTAAAGTCTTCCAAGAAGACCAGGGCCTGCAAATATGAAGCTGACCTCTGCAGATGGCTTCATCCTTTTGTGAATGAAGACAAGTGGAATACCTAATTGGTCTTCCTAGTTGAGCAGCTTTTAGGAGACATTCACTGCAACGTCTATCCCCTTTACCTGCCCTCTCTTTAATCTTAATCCATAAACTCTCACTTGGCTCTTCATCCATTTCCAGGTAGAGATCCATGCACTCCAGCTGGATCTCTTCATATTAAGGGCAACTTCCCCTCCTCCTACTCCCATCTTGTCCTTCCTAAAGAGCCAGTATCATTTTATTGCAACACTACTCCCATGGAAGCTATTCTACCACACCTCCGTGATTCCAAAAATTACAATTGCAGAGGTTGAGAATAAAGGTATAGTGGTGCACCTATATTTTTTCCTGTGCATCAGCTTGACCTCCAATCAGACATAAGTCATTCAATTAATTTCTTATTCCATCCTGTTACATTTTACCACAAAACCTCTCAGTACAGTCATTGAGACATGGAACACACCTTCCCATTTCATCTCTCTCAATCTGTCTCTTTTCTTGGTTTTGTTTTTGGCTATTTGTTTTTGTTTGCTTTGTTTTATTTTGTGTTTCCTATCAAGAGTCATTCCTGTAGCTGTGACATTTTATGGATCTTCATCCACTTATCAGCATTTAAATGTACCACTGGGATAGGCCAAGAAGAACCTATTTATAACAAAAGGGGTATCTATATTCCCATTCCTTTTTATCTGTTAATGATGGACTACACTTGACTTGGAAAAGCATATTTGATCTGGATTCAGCTTATCACACTTGAAGTAAGGGGGGAATCTACTGAAACACTTTTAAATTAGTATACTTGCTATCGATTTCAGATATTATGACTTCATAATAAACATCTGAAAAAACCAAAACATCAATCTCTCCTGGGGAAAAAAAAACAACAAACCAAAAAACAACAACAACAATGACAACAAAAACACCCTCAAAACCAAAAAACAATAATCTTTCCAAGGCAACTAAGCAGTGACAGATTTGGGTTGTTTGTCTCATCTTCTGTGTTTACTATAAAGTTTAAGATATTGAACAATGTGATTAATGATTTGCTGAAATATAATCTCCTAGGATTACCTTTCGTTCTCAGTGCCGCAATAAAACATGGTCATTCCTTTTGAGGAGGTACCAAGAGAATTATCTGTATTTTAAAGAGAGTTAAATTCATCTCTTCCTGCAAAGAATGTTTTTTTCCCCCAATTACCTTTTATCTTTCTGCACTTTTCCATTAGAAGGTAAAATAACATTATCTATCTCTGTTAGGTACCATGGTCCAATAAAATATTGCTGAACCCTGCATGTCATTAGAATTAAATATTCTTTCTCTTCTCTCCTTGTTTTCATGAAAGCTGTTACCTACTTGTAAAAACATAAACACATGCTGAGTGTCACCAGGATTAATTAGACCTCTGCCTCTTTCTTTTCCTGTCTTATAAAAAAATCAGAATTAAGATTTCCAATGAGATTTACCAAGGTTAATCCACTGCACATTTTCAGAGACAGAAAGCTGTGATAATGATTAATAACAATGAAGAAATCACACTGATGTAACAAGCTTTCCCTTACAGTTTTAGTGTACACTCTAACAAGCCAGAGTTTCTGGTTTTCTGACAGATGGAATGAGAGTTGTGTCCTTTTATGTCTTCAGGCACAACCCAAAATATCATAGTTCTATATATACAGGTAAAGGCAGCAACCAACACAGAGAGTTTTATAAATCATTTGATTCATAGATTCATTCAGAAAATGGTTTGGGTTGGAAGTGACCTTAAAGATCATCCAGTTCCAACCCCCTTGCAATAGCCAGAGACACCTCTCACCACAGCAGGTTACTCAAGGCCTCATCCAACCTGGTCTTGGACGTCTCCAGTGAGGGGGCATCCACAGTCTCCCTGGGCAACCTGTTCTAGTGTCTCACCACCCTCACTCAAAAGAATTTCTTCCTGATATCCAGACTAAATCTGCCCTC
Organism: Psilopogon haemacephalus; assembly: GCA_013396835.1. Taxonomy (NCBI): domain Eukaryota; kingdom Metazoa; phylum Chordata; class Aves; order Piciformes; family Megalaimidae; genus Psilopogon; species Psilopogon haemacephalus. Next base: position 247,035 of record VWZI01009400.1, read on the forward strand.
CTCAAGCTGTTCAATCCATTTCCCTTCATCCTACAAGCTCTTGTAAAAAGTCACTCCCCAGTTCTCCTGCAGTCCCCTTTTTATATTGGAAGACTGCTCTAAGGTGTCCCACAGAGCCTTCTCTTCTCCAGGCTTAACAGCCCCAACTCTTGCACACTGTCCTCCTAGCAGATGTGCTCCAGCCCTCTGATCATCTTCATGGTCTCCTCTGGACTGGCTCCAGCAGTTCCACATCCTTCTTGTGTTGGGAGCACCACAACTAGTTGCAATACTCCAGTTGGGGCCTCCTGAGAGCAGAGCAGAGGGGCAGAATCCCCTCTCTGTCCTGCTGCTCTCACTGCTTTGGATGCAGCACAGAACACAGCTGCCTTCTAGGCTGCCAGCAACCATTGCTGGCCCATGTCATCAATGGACACCTCCAAGTCCTTCTCCTTGAGACTGCTCTAGAGCCACCTAGCCTGTGTTTTTGCTTGTGTTTGACTCAATATGAAGGTTTAAAAGGAATATTTCAGGTTGCAGAGTTCCATAACATCAAGTCCCCATGAACCTCAGTAAATTCTGGGCTGGTGACAAAGGAACATGCCAGATGTGTATGTAGGATTTTATTTCACATTTGTTTTTCTATGTCTATATACAACGTGCATAGAGAGAATGTGCAGAAGGAAAGCTAATATGTGTCAGTTCTCCTGATCATTGAAACACAATGTTAACTTTGAAGCTTCAAAATGTCAGGATATGTTGTAATAGGCACTAATAGAATTCTGTATGTGAATGACAACAATGCCATGGTAAGGGTTAAATTCTCATCCTCATCCAGAAGAGAAGTCCATTTTCCTTAGTTAATGTTTGTAAATTGTGTCTTGTCTATCCACAGAGTGTGGTTATTTAACATAAAAGCCAGTGATTCCCTGGCAGTCAGTGCAGGACTCATCCTTACATGATGTGTGCCAGGACTCCACCATGGCTGGTTTCCAATACCTTTAGTACCAGACTTCCTTTACTTCCCTTGGGAAATGATTCAGCAATTACATTCTCTCTATTAGGAAACTTTCTCTCATAACTCCAGGCTGTTGGTTTTGTTGTTAGTTTTGTGCTGTTGGTTATTTTTTTTGTTCTGACTGCTCAGCACAAGCCTGTTGGTCCTATTATGTCTAAGTGCAAAAAAAGTTTAACAATTTCCAATCAAAATATGAGAAAGTAGGTGAGAATGACATGAGAGTGTAGATGCTAAAGGAAGGAAAAGAAAAGCAGGTGCAAAACTACAAAGGCCAAAGTTTAAGAGATCTTTCCAGCCTTTCTTTGAACTTTCCCTAAAAATCTATGAACAAACCTAAACAAAGGCTTCTTTTTGACTGGGGAAAGGAACCTCATGTTCTTTTGAAAACAAACTTTTGTGGAATTAACACAGTTATTTGGTCTGGTATTTGAAAATACATACACACACTACAGGAAAGATGGAGACAGACTTTTTGGCAGGGCTTGTTGAGACAGGACAAGGGTTAATGGGTTTGAACTAAAGCAGGGAGAGTTAATCTGTAGAGAAGGAAGAAATGGTTTACAATGAGAGTTTTGAGACACTGGTCCAGACTGTGCAGAGAGGAGGTAGAAGCCCCATATCTGCAACCGTTCCTGGTCAGGTTGTTTGAGGCTCTGAGACTACTCTGGTTTCAGATATCCCTTATCACTGCAAAGGGTTGGACTAGATGACATTTAAATGTCTCTTCCAACCAAAATCAGTCTATGATTCTTAGCAGACAAGTCAAAACAGCATTCCTATTACATTTATGGTCACTTTTTCACTTTTCAAGACTGAAATGGTTTATAGAAATACTTACTAGAAAGGAAAGTACACAGTTAATGTGAAATTTACAGCACGCAGTTATTCCTTGTATACTTGGTTTTCAAAACCCGAGTCCTCTCTATTAATCTTACAGGGCTGTTATAGTGTATATTCTAACCTGGAAAACAGTGCAGCATTTACTGGTACTCCCACACAGTAAATCATGGACCACTTTGCTGCTGAGAGTGTACGTTACCAAAATTTTGCCACAAACCTAAACAGATAAGGGAGTGCTTCCCTGTTTCACACAGAGTTCAACCCGTCTCTGGATGTTAAATCATTCTACTCAGGAACAGCTTTTATCACTTGTATGAAGAAATAAAGAACTTGGAAAACATAGAATAGAATAGAGTAGAATAGAATAGAATAGAATAGAATAGAATAGAATAGAATAGAATAGAATAGAATAGAATAGAATAGAATAGAATAGAATAGAATAGAATAGAATAGAATAGAATGAGCCAGGGTGGAAGAGACCTCCAAGATTATCCCGTCCAACCTGTCACCCAGCACTATCCAATGGCACTAAGAATATCTTAAAGCAGGATGTCTGTCACTGGGAAGGAAACAGATTGATCAACACATATATTATATTATGATATTATATTTCATATAGATACAAAAAATAAAGTTAATGTATATACAAGCTTTGAGGTTCCTTTTCAGGTTCCCTCCATCTCATTTTTTTCCCACTGAAAAAGTTCACAAAAGACTGTCTACTTTTAAGGAGGCAAATTTAGAATTTGTACATTCATTAATACTGAAATTCTTCTAAGTCTGATTACCAAGTGATGTCAACTCATTACTTATTTATTAGCTTCTTTCTTTAAATGGGTTTCAGCGATAATAAAACATGCAATTGCATTAATACTTCTGCATCTGTGCTACTAACGACTGTTAACACTGGTGTCAAATGCCAGTAATAGATGGAGCTTATCATGGATAGAACAGCCACTGAAGCAGCATCTGACTGAAGACTTCACTGGCACGTAGAACAGTGCCACTGAAGCAGCATCTCACTGAAGACTTCACTGGCACGTAGACGCTGTGTGATTAAATATCTCCACTACAGCATATGTGGTTTGGTGCATCCTGCCTGAAATTCATGCAACCGCACACTGAATTCTCCTGACTCACTACACAGTGTATGAATGAGCAAACAGGCAAAGGAAACTTACTCAACCTTTATCAATTTTTTATAACCATTTATCCACTCTCTATTAATAATGCTTGTTCTGACAATATACCGTATAGAGGAGTAATGACAGGCAAAATGCAAACAGAGAGGATGGCAGGAGGCAGTAATTAGAGGTGGTCTTGGCCACAGAATCTTTGAGAAGTGCCAGATAAGGTATTTTAAATATTTTAAATGATTGGGGTGGGCTCCACATAAGACTTGTCTTGACTTGCATAGAGCAGAGGGTCTGTGTGCTGCTACATGTAGCATATTTCAGGAGCAGATGACAAGGTGAACATGTGTAGAGGTGCAGACGTGCACATGCTTCTCTAGCGCATGCTGCAATTCCCACCTGTTTCATTGTGACCCCCTCCCACCTCAGACCATTTCTTGTAATGCCTCGTTCTACTTGAAAAGAGAAGCTTCTGTTTCCATGCCAGAATATATTCTCTTGTGAAAAACTACATCGGGAAGGACAGGGAAAGAAGGCATTGAAGAAGAGGTTGTTTCTGTCTGTAGTCATCCTCAACAGCTTCCCTGAGATTTTCAGATGTAAATATTTGGGATTTCTATGTGTGAGTAGTTTTTCCCTTAAATTCTCCCGCTGCAGTTTGTTGCCATTTCTGTGCATCTTGCAAGCAGCAGCAGCTTTGGAGGTTTTCTTTTTTTCAGAGTGATGGTGCATGAAAATAGGACAGGCAAACAGTGGAACAGATTGCACAGAGAAGCTGTGCTGCCTTCGTCCTGTGAGGTTTTCAAGACCTGACTACACAAAGCCCTTAGCAGCCTGCTCTGAACTGCACTAGAGAATTTCTGAGGTCTCTTCTAACCTCAGTGACTGTATGATTTTCTGAAAATGGTGGAGAGAGGTGGAGGAGCGAAAGATGCTCCAATGAAACAGGGTAATCTCATCAGGTGTGACTGTTAGAGGAATTATGACTATTAGAGGAATTATGACCTTTACTCTGCTCTCCTCAGACCCCACCTGGAGTACTGTGTGCAGTTCTAGAGCCTCCACCACAAGAAGGGCATGGAACTGTTGGAGAGAGTCCAGAGGAGGGCCACAAGGATGATCAGAGGGCTGGAGCACCTCTGCTATGAGGACAGGCTGAGAGAGTTGGGGGTCTTCAGCCTGGAGAAGAGAAGGCTTTGAGGAGACCTTATAGTGACCTTCCAGTATGTGAGGGGGGCCTACAGGAGGGCTGGGGAGCGACTATTGACAAGGTCTTGTAATGACAGGATGAGAGATAATGGGCTTAAATTGGAAGAGGGGAGATTTAGATGGGATGTTAGGAGGAAGTTCGTGAAAGTGGTGAGACACTGGAATGGGTTGCCCAGGGAGGTTGTGGCTGCTCCTTCCCTGGAGGTGTTCATGGCCAGGCTGGATGAGGCCTTGAGTGACCTGATCTAGTGGAAGGTGTCCCTGCCTATGGCAGGGGGTTGGAACTGGATGATCTTTGAGGTCTCTTCCAACCTAAACCATTTTATGATTCTACGACTAGTTCATGTACTTAAGTATATGTCTCTGTATGGTATTTCCTGACACATCAGAGTGCCTGAAATTAAATCAAAGGAGGTGTAAGAAGGCAAATACAGGTGGCTGATATAAATTGCCTGATGTAAAGAACACCAAAAGATTATTAAAAATACATCTGGCTGGGAGGCTGGAAACATTTATAATGAATCAAACTAAAGATCTGTGATTTTATGATCAAAGGACATAAGAGAGACTTAAAGTTACTAGTCAAAGCTTGACAGTGGGTAGAAGTAGAGGATGAGTAGCTGATTGAGTTGTCAAGAATGCCAGTGATTTTGAGACAAGGGGAGTGCTTCAACAGTGCAGGTTCTTCCTCCCAGCCCAGAGACTGAGGTCACCAGGCTAATAACAGCTTAATAAACTCTGTCAGAAAAGATTAAAGTTTAGGAGAAATACAGAGAATTATTTTTTTTCCCCAATACATTTCCTCATGTTGTCTTGTAGATCTTTTTAGATGAAAGAATAGAATAATCCAGTTTGTAGAAAGTTTTTGTTAATCACTTTAAACAATTCACAGTATACTGTCTCTAAAAAGAGAATTCACTTAGTGTTAAGCTCCACTGGGCCTGTTGAGTTGCTATAACTAGAGATAAAGGTATTCTGTGTCTGGAAAAGCCTCAGCATGACTGTAAGTCTGCGTCTGCTCTTGAGGAAGGTGAAACCTGTCGCCTGAGTAGCTCATTGAGGTACAGGAGAATTTTATCTTGTAATAACATAGTTAAGTCATGCATGTCAGCTGAAACATAGTTTTAAAGCAGGTACCTTTTCTAGTGCTGTGGCTTACTGGAAAATAAAGTGTATTCACTGGTCCTTAGGCAAGATGAGATAAGCCTCACAGGTAGATCAGGAGAGAGATTTAACATGAAAACACTGATGTGATCTTCAAATGCCTAAGATATGATATGCTCACTCCTCTTGGGTGATGCTCCCCTTAGAAATTAAAAAACATCCATGTACTGATTCACCAGGATGTAAAACAAGCTATCATTTATGAAAGCATTTCTGCAGTCCAGGTAAACATTTGCAGGATATTCTCTTTTATTGAGGGTTACAAGGCTGATAAAATGGGGAAAAGTAGGTTAAATTCAAGGAAAAAAAAAAAAAAAAAAAAAGCTCTTTCTGTTCTGTTCTGTTCTGTTCTTTTCTTGTGAAACTGGCTTACATATAAAATGGTTTTGTGACTGCTCTGGAGTTCCTGCTATTAGGAGATCTTATTGACACTTTAATTTGCTTGTCGATGTTATGCTGAACTTTAAAGAATGAATAATGCTCCCTGTTAATCCATCTGCCTGGGACCACCACAACTGACCTTGGGGGTGATTAGAAGAACTGCAAAAAGGATTTCAAGTTATAGCACAGTTCATTTTGATCATGGACTGGGAAAGGTACTGAAGAAGAAAGCAGACTTGACTTCTGTTGCTAAGGAAGGTGTAATTTCTTGCTGTTCCCTTATACACTCCTCTGCTTCGTGGTGTAGCAGATGGAGCATTGTTCAAGCAGGACAGCTGTCTGCACCTGAGGGAGACTCTGCCTGGAAATCTTTTGACAAGAGGCTAGGCTGCACGACAAACTGGAGTCCTTTCCAGACCCGTTCAAAAAGATCTTTACGTGCTGAAAGGGAGATTGACCATTCAGCCCTTTCAAAGAGTATAAAGCTTAACTAGAGGTGAGCAAGGAACTGTATGATTTTCTTTTTTCTTTTTAGAAAGAAGCAGTTGTCTTGAATGCAGACTTTCAGCATCTTTAAGAAACCACGAGACCTTCATAATATTGAGGTGATTTCTCTGAAAGCTGTATTGTTCAAAATCAGGACTTGTTCTTTGTCACTCTGTGTGCTGTAACACCAGGATGATCGTTTGATCAATGTCACAGAATGGGAGGCAGATACAGTTTTAAATGTGTCCAAAAGGCTCTTTTGATACCCTACACATGCAGGAGGACTGTACTGCAATCCAACGAGATCTGTACAGGCTAGACAGCTTGGCAAAGGGGAAACTCATAAAGTTCAATAAGAAAAAGTGCAGAGGCCTGCAGCTGGGGAAGAACAACACCCTGCACCAGTACAGTCTAGGGGCCATCATGCTGGAAAGCAGCTTCATGGAGAAGGACCTTGGAATCCTAGTGGACAGTAAGTTCTCCATGGGACAGCAACGTGCCCATGTGGCCAAGAGGGCCAATGGCATCCTGGGGTGAATTAAGAAAAGTACGTTCAGCAGGGTTAGGGAGGTCCTTCTCCCCCTCTACTCTGACCTGGTGAGACCACATCTGGAATATTGTGTCCAGTTCTGGGCCCCCAAATTCTCTCTGCTGGAGAGAGTCCAACAGAGGCTGAGAGGATGATTGCAGGACTTGAACATCTCTCCAAAAAGAAAGTGAGAGACCTGAAACTGTTTAGTTTGGAGAAGAGAAGGCTGAGAGGGGATCTTATCAATGTCTATAGATATCTGAGGGGTGGGTGTCAAGATGAAGGTGTCAGCTTCTTTTCAGTGGTACTCAATGATAGGACAAGGAACAACAGGTACAAACTGGAACAAAGGAGGTTCCACCTCAACACGAGATGAAAATTCTTTGCTGTGAAGGTGCTGGAGCTCTGGAGCAGGCTGCCCAGGCAGATTGTGGAGTCATCTTCTCTGGAGATTTTCAGAACTCATCTGGATGAGTTCCTGTGTGACCTGCCATAGGTGATCCTTCCACACGTGGGTGATATTAACCACAGGGCGGTTGGACAGGTTCTGTCTGTAGATGGAGATTTTCACTGCCTCAACAAATTTGTATCTATTTAGATCCCAAGATTGTTAAGGAACACTGAAACCTTGACTTGGCTGAATCCTAAACAAATAAGTGTGAAATAGTGACTTATTTTAATGTAATTTATAGGCTTCTCTTTATCAGTATTTTTTTTTTTAATGTGATGGAATATAAATCTTAAATTCCATTGCACAAGATAATCTGCTTTTAAAAACAGTTCACAAGTAAAACAGAATATATTTGTTATTTTGTTATTGTTTCAGGTTAGTACAGCCCAACTATTTTTGCACAACATGAAAACAGCTTTTGAGTTGGTTCTGGTAGTTTTCCCTCTCTCTCTCTCTTTTTTTTTTCTTTTAGTGGAAAAAGACAAAGTTTTAATTAAATAAGAAATTTGGCAGGCAATTCCCTAGTCATAAATCTGGTCTACTGCTTTCTGCTATTTCTATAAAAAATGGCTTTGAACAATTATGAAATTCATTCCTAATAAATGACCAATACTTATGTAGGTTTAATAGACTCAAACCTCCAGTGCACGGAAAGCAGTCAAAGGCTTCTGAAATAATTGTATTCTTCCCCACATTACAATAAGTTCCAGCATGATAACAGATGAGCATCCTAACCCTGTGAGTTTTATGGTTAGCCCAACACACTTTCTTCATAGTCCAGTATAAATCAGGTTACTTCTGTCACATAAAAATATAGCAATATAGGGAAATAGCTATCTTATGATCTCAAATGTTTTATATTCCTATGAAAATTCTTTATAAAATGCAGAGATGAAGCCAATAAGGTTTAACCAGCAGGATTCTGAATGAGGAAAATGACCTTCTCAAGAAGACTTGAAGATGCTTTATGCATGTAAGGACATAACCATACTGCAGCTTCTCTGGATTTTGCAAGCATTATCTCAGAACATGGATCTCAGTATGAAGTAGTTTGCTATTTATTCTGTTTTAATACCTAACCAGTGCTTGTGGAACTTTAACAGACCCATGGAGAAGAACATGCATATTAGTCTTCCAAAATCTATGACTGATGCATAAGCTGTTTCTTTTACCTGAAATAGCTGTAAAGAATCCAGCTCAGCATTTCTACACAGCACAGCATCAGACGCTGTAGTTTTATCCCCTGTATTCAGAGATTCAGAGAACAGGTTTCTTGTTAAATTATGGTGGAAGAAACTCCCTCTTCTCAAAATTAGCTTCAAATACTAGTGTGGCCATAATTATTCTTTTTAAAAAATGAAACAAGTAAGGTGTGTTCTCATGGCCAAGAAGACCAGTGGTCTCCTGGGGTGCATTAAGAGGACTGTGGCCAGCTGATTGAGGAAGGTTCTTCTCCCCATCTACTCTGCCCTAGCGAAGTCACAGCTGGAGCACTGGGTCCAGTTCTGGGCTCCCCAGTTCAAGAGAGACCAGGAACTCCTAGACAGTGTCCAGCAGAGGTTACAAAGATGAGAAGTCTGAAGCATCTCTGTGAGGAGGAAAGGCTGAGATACCTGAGGACGTTTGGCTTGGAGAATAACAGCCTGATAGGGGATCTTCTCTATGCTCAGCAAGAGATAAAGATGCCAAGAGAATGGGGCCAGACTCTTTTCAGGAATGCCTCAGGGAGAGGACAAGGGACAAAGGGCACGAACTGAAACACAAGAGGTTCCGTTTGACCATAAGGAGAAACTGGTGGAGCCCTGGAGCAGATTGCCCAGAGAGGTTGCAGAGTGTCCTCTGAAGAGATTAGAAGCCCACCTGGACATTGCAATCCTGGGAAACCTGCTGTGGGAGATCCGACTTTAGCAGTGGGTTTATACTGAATGATCTCCAGAGACCCATCCCAATTCCCATCATGCTGGGATTCTGTAGTGGAGTATCTTCATTTCTGACTGAGACACATCTAATTCCAAATTCCTCTTTCCTATATCAGTGTTTACAACAAAAGCAAATTCTGTCCATCTTCTGCTCCTTGTAAGATTATGGATTATTGCAGGGACATTCTATTTAATGAAAATCTGATGCTGGAATAGTGCAATCACAACGTGGGTGATATTAAAGCTTTGGGAACAGAGGTTATGAATTATCTGATGATGCTCTGAGAGCTCCATAGTTCCTTATCTCACCACTATTAGAATGAGACTTTATCCTCACCTACCGGGACACAGTTACTCACTACAGTCTCTCTAAATGAATACAACAGTTCTAGACTTTTTAGGAAGCTAGAGCTCAGTGCCTTGAATGTCCATGCAGCCAATAACTCAGGGGAGATCTTATTACCATGTACCAGAGCTACCAGGAGGATGTGGGCTCATTTTTAACAAGGACTCCCGTGGAAAAGGGCAAGTTCCTCCTGGGGTGATTGCCACTGGACTCCAGAAGAAAATGTTTCCCCATGAGAACGATCAGACACTGGAATCATCTCAGAAGGGAAGCATTGGACAGTTCTGAGACAGCTTGACAGATACTGGGCCAGCTCATTTCAACTACCCTATCACCTAGAAAAGCTGGAGTAGATGATGCTTGGGGTCCCTTCCAACCTAGCATTCTATGATTTTGTGATTCTTCCAGAATTTCAGGAGACAGGTATTTCCAACATAGGAAATCCATGATGATTAGAAAGGATAGTAAGTTAGACTGTTCCTCTATATATATAAAACTCCTTTTGAGATGGAAAGGCCTTTCTAGGAAATTGAAGAGACAGAAGATACTTCTTCGTGATAAAAAAAAAAAACAAACAAAGATCAACAGAAACAGGGTGATAGGTGAAGTGATGTTGTGTGTGACACTGGAATTTTCATTCAGAAAAGGAGCTCTTTCCCATGACGTAAATACAAATTGCCACCCATGGGTCTCCTGACTACCTGTAGGTGTTTACATTTTCATCCTTGATAAAGTCTTGCAAGGAAAAATATACTGTCATCACCTAGGGAGATATTTTAAATAGATGTAATTTTTTTCTGAGTGTTGGAAATCTGTTTGACTTTTTCACCCCCTCAAGGGTAAAAATATATCTTTAAAGAAACATTGCATGCATAAATTCGCTTCATCTAAAAGCCTAAGATAGTCCATTCACATTTTGGCCTGATGTAGCATCAAAAAAAAACAAAAAAAAAAGCCCAGAGAACAATTCCCTTCAAACATTCCAGTTAATGTTTGCCCCCGGGTCTAATTGATCCAAAACCTTTCAGATTTTGTTAAGATTTTCTACTGCCAGGGAAAGGAAATTCTTCTTCAGAGACCTACATCTCCATTGTGCTGTAAACTCCTTTAAGAAACAACCTCTAATGTATTTCTTTTATTATGTTCCTCCTCAACCACCTTTCTTCTAGCATGTTACTTCCCCATTCTTGGGTCTGTGGATGTTTCTTTGTAGTCTTTTTCCCCGGTGTTCTGCATTTGTTAAGGGCAGGTGGAAAGGAATGATGGTATGAGTTAAACCTCATTTATCTATTTATCTATTTTTACTTTAACATACACAATAATTTTTAATAGGCCATATATTTTGTTATTAGTTTCATGTTATATTCTGTCAAGTAGGATAACTGGATCAGATGGAAGAGAAACTGAGTATGAAAATTTGCAGCAGAGAGGGTATAAAATTGCCATCAAGTGTCATCCAGGCCTTAGGGGCAGTGGGAAGGAGTTGCCAAGACCCAGCAAGGGATGGGTATTATTCATTAACACTCAGTAGGTTGCTGAGTGATGGAAATCAAATCTGGAAGCATGAACTTAACTGCAACCCACTCTGGAAGACAGAATGGCAAGAGGAAAGCTGTTTTTCTTAAATCTTCACTGACAATTGACTGCATCTTTGCATTCTCTCTGCTGCAGAGCAGTGCATAAATCTTTTCTTATTTTGTGTTGTATTGCCCTGTGGCAAGTATCTTGAGTTCACATTAAATTTATTAATCCAGATTATATTGTAATAATGATTTTTGACTGAAATGCACTCAGTGAGTGTATGATCTGTGAGTTTATGACCAATCTGTCATAAATATCCTGTTGACTTGGATACCAACTTCCTCATCCTGCCCTCATAGCAGAGGAGTTCCAGCCCTCTGGCAACTTTTGGGGCTCTCTTCTGGTCCCATTCCATCAGGTCCTTCCTGTATTGAGTGCTCTAGTGATGGACACAGTACTCCAGGTGAGGCCTGAACAGAGCAAAGTGGCAGAATCACTTCTGGCTTCTCAAGGGTGGCTTATGGGATTGACCACCACACAACTCTTCCTGCTTATACTACATCTTCCTCAAATGAGTTCATTCCTCTCCATCCCAAAATTTTGCAGGCTCTTTAATAACTAAATTTTTACCTTTTTTTGCAGGATTTTGTTGCTGTTCTCAGTTTGTTTTTTGGTTGTTTTTTTCTTTTTTATATTTCTAATCAGTTCATCCAGACAACTCTCAGAGCAACAGCAGCCATGGAGCCGTGGTGTTGGTCTTCAGTAAGATACTTTAAACTCCCCCTTCAACTTTTATTCTATATTATTGTATTGACTTCCATGGCCATGGAGGCAGACACCAGGGACAGAAAAGAGAGAGTAAAAGTCTGTAAGGTGCTGACTTTTCACACAGAACTGTGGGGAAATACCATGATCCTGTAAACATATTGACAGATCAGCAGAAGCAGCTCAGTGCAGTATTGAACATTAAAGACAAATTCTATTGATATATAATTAGTACTAGACTTGCACATGCAGCCTATTAGGTTATTGGACACATCTCTCTGCTGTGCAGACTCTGAAGTGTCTGGAGACTAGCAGCACGTTGTGCTGAAAATTTAGTCAGCATTACAGCCAAAGCTGAGGTGATTTTCAAAGCATGAGATCTCTTCTGGAATATTTGTGGAAGCTTTTGTCGCTTCTGATTCAGAGAAAGCTTTCTCAGGACTCAAAATTCACTATCATCTGCAAAAAAAATCAGCAAATGTTAATGTACTTTTAATTGATTCTTATTGAGGGTTAAGGCAAATTAAGAAAGTCATGTCTACACTCATTGATGCAGGCTTATAAAGCCATTGTTATCCATTAATATGGTAGTTGAGTATGTGACAAAATTATCAACATTTGAAGGCACCTCTGGAAATTATCTAGTTCAATCCCTCTGCTCAAGCAGGATCAGCTAGGGTTAGTTGTCCAGGACTTCATCTAGCTATGTTTTTTAAGAATGAAGAGAATAGAAAATGGAGATAATGGAGACACTGCAAATTTGCTTGAAAACTTGTTCCAGTGTTTGATTCCTGCTAGAGCAAACAAGTGTTTTCTTGTGTGCAGACAGAATTTCATAGGTTTCATCACATCAGGTTTTTATACACATAGATAAGATTCCTCTGAATCTTCTCATCTCCAGGCTGAGTAGCCCCAGATCTCTGTAACTCCCTGTGTGTGAGAGGTTTCAGCCTGTTAGCCATCTTATTGGATTTTTTTTCTGTTTTCAAGGCTAAACTTGATTTTGATGACCTAGAAGCATTGTCTTTTCCTTTAATTGATGCTGTACCAGCAGTAGAGAAGGAACAGATAACATTCATTATTTCTAAACATTAGAACGAGATCACAGGGGAGGTTCACTGTAGTCTGCTGTGCACTGTTACCCACATCTGTTTCTTCAATGCTTCACATCACAGAGAGTGTCCATACTGACCATGGCTTCCCACTGATCCATACATCCAAGTATCTTTAATCAAATCCACACTTTGAACAGGCTCAGGTCTTACCACAGTATGAAGTTAGATCATAGATAGGATATGAAAGGTGTTTATGTGTCTGAATTTATATGTAGAAGACTTGCAGCAACACAGAATTACAGAATTAACCAGATTGGAAAAGACCTCTAAGATGATCGAATCAAACCTATCACCTAGCCCTTCTAATTAACCAAACCATGGCACTAAGTGCCTCATCCAGCCTCCTCTTAAACACCTCCAAGAATGGCAACTCCACCTCCCCAGGCAGCCCATTCCAATGGGCAATCACTCTTTCTGTGAAGAACTTCTTCCTAACATCCAGCCTAAACCTCTCCTGGTGCAGTTTGAGACTGCCTCCTCTTGTTATGTCACTGGGTGCCTGGGAGAAGAGACCAAGCCCCACCTGGCTACAACCTCCTTTCATGTAGTTGCAGAGGGAACATCACAGGGAAAGCTAGGAACAAATTTTTAGTACTTCTAAGAGAAAAACTCCTTAAAAAAACCAAGCAAACAGAAAAACAAACAAAACCAAACCAACCAACCAAAAAACCCCCAAGCAAATAAACCCCAAAACCTAAATTCTTAATGATTTCCCCAGTCAGAAAAAAAAACCCAAACATTTTTTATCAAGATTTTTGATAAGCCTGTCCATTTCTAAACATGAGCTGTAAATCAGGCCATTTTCTTACCTCAAACCATTCAATTTCAAAAACCTTTTCTTGTTCTACATTGCACTATATGCTACTATAAAATTTACAGTACACAATATGCATCTTCCTGCACTTCCTTTCTGCTGAGAATTATTATCCATCATTGGATTTAAGCATTATTTCTCATATATGTGTCCTTATTCCAAAGGCATATGTTGGCAGTATACTAATCTTTCTTTCTTCAAATCTGTTTACAAAGCATCACCTATTCCATGGAAAATCTGATTTTAAATTAGATGACAAACCATGCTCTCCTACAGAAACATGTATTTCTTTGTTTATTGATTATTTTTCCCTAAACCTTGGTGACCATGGTGCCTCATAAACTATTTTAAAATATCTTGGTTGTAGCTTTTATTTCTATTAGAAATTTATAGAACAACAAAAATATTATTTAGCTAATGATGATTAGTTAGCTAATGATGAATTAATAAATCTTTTGTATAAAGTGAGATTACAAAGGCAGATCTTTATATTTTTTTAAGCCCTGGAAATGTGCAAAAGTTGGTCTGTTCTTGAAGGTAAGATGCTTCCACTGATTTTAGCCATCAAAAGTCATAAGAAGTTGTAGTCATCTCTTCCCCACCCACCACCCCCC
>VWZI01009400.1:261334-308488 GCA_013396835.1 Psilopogon haemacephalus
ACCACCCCCAACTCCCCCCCAACTCCTTCTAAGCAGCCATTTTATCTGGAAGCAAAACTAAATCTCTGTTCTCCTTGAAGAGATCTTTACTCCATCAGATTCCTCCAGGAGTTTAAATCACAGAAACCCCACAATTTTCCTCCAAGCACTAATATTAGCCTGTGGTCTGGTGCTTCAGTCCAAAACACTGAAGCACTGAGTAGCTTTAACACTTTGAAGATCATGCTGCTAAAATGATCTCATTGGTCTCAAGTTTGCTGGAAAGTGGTTTAGATCGATTGAATTGCTCATGGATATGTGGAACAACAACATACTAGCCCCAGTGAAAATGACTTTGTACAGTTGACTAATAATTCACAGTTGGCATTACTTTTTTCCTTAATATTTATTTGTTTTTAAACTTTAAAGGTAACCTTTAACATATTTTGGGTAAAACAAAGAAAACTCACCTATGAATAAATATAAGTACTTAGGAAAATCTTGATAAAATATTTTTTTTTAAATTTGTGTATGACTGGTGTAGCGGGTTAAGCAGTTACCTGCCCCTCCCACCTTTTATAAACCTCGGTTCAACTTGATTTATTTATGATTTTATTGAAATGGAACCATTTTCACAAAAATCTAAAAGAAGCAATATTTGAAAGCATTTCTTGCCAACTCAAAACATCCTACATGTTATAGAACTGTTATGGCCTACTATAAAGAATTTTGTATGATGTTAGTGACACCATTATCATAGAATCATGCAATTGTTTCAGTCACAAAAGACCTCTAAGGCCATCAAGTCCAATCATTGACCTAACACCACTATAGACACCAAACTATGTCCCAAAGTGCCATGTTCACACATTTTTTTTAATACCTCCAAGGATATTGACTCCACCATCTCCCTAGGCAGCCTATTCCAAAGCCTGATCATCCTTTCAGTGAGGAAATTTTTCCTAATATCGAAATCTAGGCCAAATGAACAACTACGATGTGAAGCAAATCCTGGTATGTCCTAATATGGGAGCTAAAATAATTTATTTTTATTTGATTTGTATAGAGTTTCCACAATTTCAGTAAAGCAAAGAGATCCTCCTTCCTGATTTCAAAGTCTTATTTGTTTTCTTTTCCAAGAGTCTTTGTTGCTTGTGGGCTGTATTAATAGGTTTGAAATGCTGACACTGATGGGTAAAATGTGTCAAACGGTTCATGTGCTGGCACTGCTGACATGACATGGCATAATGGAAAAACACTGCAATGGCAGAGAATATTTTGAATCAAGTTTTGCATTCACAGATGAAATTCTTTTAACTGCTATCTTCATAAAGTAAAAGAAACCAGTTCAGAAGCAAAACAAAGGTAAAGTGTAGTGGTTTAGCAGTTACCTGCCCCCCCACCTTTTATAAACCCCGGCTAAGACTCAGAAAAACACTGGAAGTTAATAAATGAAGCTTTATATTTACAGCAATGCACAATATACAAGCAAATATTTACAAGATATTACAGATATTTACAGTATATATATATACAGTGAAAAGGTAATACAGACACCATACCCCTCCCAGAGACCAAAATTCCCAAGAGAGGCTAACCAAACCCCTACCGCCATCACCTTTCCGCCCATTCCCCAGTCTTATCTCACCACCTGTTGGTGCTGCAGATAAGCTGAAGTAGATAGGCCAGGGAGATTAGTGTTAGGAAGGAGTTAATAGTTTTACTTTGAATTAGCTATCAAGACAAAGGAGGCAAAGGAGACCATGCAAGAGAAGCAGCTGCAGCCAGAATGGTCAGAAGCAGTCTGATTTCTGATTGTTTTCAGAACAGTTTTTAAAAACAATTTTTTTTTCTTTCTCAGCAAAACTCGGTAAAGTGACACACTGTGTTTACCTCTCTCAGCCAATAGTCTAACTTCTCACTCAAATCCTCCACTTAGCTCAAACCAACACATAAAGATATTGATTTCTCACAAAAGAAGGTGAGTTTAAACCTGCTATAACATATTTATCAATCAGTAGAGTGGTTAGGTATCTGACAGTTCTTTGGGAGGATTTGTATTATTATAATAATTTGTAAATTTTTTGTTTTTTTTTTTTTAAGAAGAAAAAATAATATATAAAAATCTATTTCTCGCACATCAGTTAACCTCTCACATAACTCATAGAATCATAGACTACTTCCTCCACCTGATGAACCATTTGCCTTCTTGGCCATGAGCACACATTGATGGCCCATGCTGAACTTGTTCCCCACCAGCACTGCCATCTCCATATCTGGGGAGCTGCTTTCCAGCAGGTCAGCCCTCATCTGTACTGGTGCAGGGGATTAATTTTCCTGAGCTGCAGGACTAGGGACACTTGCCTTTCTCAAACAGAATCATAGAATGGTTTAGATTGCGAGAGACCTCAAAGATCATCTAGTTCCAACCCCCTGCCATGGGCATGGATGCCTCCCACTAGAACAGATTGCTTAAGGACTCATCCCAAGCTGACCTTGAATGCCTCCAGGGAAAGAGCAGCCACAACTTCCCTGGGCAACTCGTTCCAGTGTTTCACCACCCTCACTGTAAAGAAATTCCTCCTAACATCCAGCTTAAACCCATTACCCCTTGTCCCATCACTACAAGACTTTGTAAATAGTCCCTCCCCAACCCCCCTGTAGGCCTCCTTCAGATACTGGAAAGCTACCATAAGGTCTCCTTGACCTTTCTTTCATACATACAAACAGGTATGTATGAAAGAAATACCTGTCTATAACTTACAGTTGGAAGGGATGGAACCATCATTGGTGCTAGAGGATGGGGAAGGGCACAGGCAGAGCAGGACATAGATGCCTTATTCCAGAATGTGCAAGGCTGCTGAAAAAGTGTAAGCAAGATCTGCATGGAGTGGCTGGTGAATTCACAGGCCTGAAGAAATCAGGGCTACATTATTAGATAAAACTTGATGAAGATGTGTATATTATGGAAACATGTAAAGGGGTGTGTTACTTCTACTGTGTGATCATATACAAGGCAACCTTGACCAGAATGTGGCCTCTCTGAGATGACCTTTCTATAAGAGGTGTGGAGCAGCCAAAGAATAGATTTTTTTTTTTCCTCACCCCTCTCTCAACCCCTCTTGCAGGAAAATAGAGAAGAATCTGGACCTACTGGCCCTGATGAGAACTATATTGGAATTGCAGAGACCTCCTGAGTCATACCTGTTGAGTGACCTATCAGGATCACTATCCCTGAGACGAACATGCCAGCAACCAAGGCTGTCTTCTCTCCACTGACTCCACCAGCTAGCTGCCTGGGCCCTGCATGAGGAACATTTGCTACTCACGGGCAAGAAGGAGCCTTCTCATTCCTTTTTTTGTATATGAATCTACAGATGTCATGGTCAGATATCTCAGCAGTTTTCAGGAACCACTGTTCCAGAAAGTGGATGTCAAAGCTCAGAATACAGAATCTATGTGTATTGAGGCTGTCCTTGATGTGGTAGGCTGTGGTAGTTTGGTTATGGATGGATTCAATGCTCTTAAAGGTCTTCTCCAACCTTAATAATTCTATTATTTCTGTGTGTTTTCTTTAGAAAGTTGAGGAAGTGCTTATTAACAATTAATAGTATCCAGGATTTTATTTCAGCTTATCCTTGCCCAAAAACCACACTACAGTAATAATCTGTTGATCCCATTTAATTGTAGTGACAGAAAAAAATATGTAAAGAAAATGATGGAAGTTAAAATAATGAAAGAATCAGGTTGCCCTAACCATCTAGTTTCTTATTGTAACAAGCTATAACATATTATCACTTTCCAAAGAGAAGAAAAATGGAGTTTTAGCTTTTGAATGCATGTCCAGCTCTTGTATTTTTCAGAACCTATTACCTGCACTCTGTTTTGGGCTTTCAGAATTTATGCTCTACAGGGGAGCCATTTAAAACAGTGCAACAATAATAATAATGATAATAATAAATAGTCTTAGCAGCTTCTAAATTCTAGAATGAAATGTTCTGAGATTTCAGACTATTTGCAAATATTTATTACAATTCTGACAATGGGCAGGTTCATAATTCAGAGATACAGGCAAAGCAAAGCTGCTGAATATATTTCATTGCTAAAAACCTGTTTTGATTTTCATAGCTAGAATGAGTGCTAAAAGTCCTTAAATTGCCTCTGCGGATTTTTGAGCCAAATCTATCCAATTAAATTTTGATCATGCTGAATGTAAAATTTTACATTACATAATCAGTATGAATTTAAGTAGATAATCTGATTTTTTTTTTTCTTTCTTTCAAAAGGGATGAACTTTAAGACAAAATTCAAATTCATAAGTTGGATAATACAGGTATTTGTAAGAAAAATGGTATGCTTAAAGCCCACTCTTGCACTTTCTATGGCACATGAACTCTGGTTTCTTTCTGGATCCTGGCTTAAATACATATTGGTTGTGATCTAGACTGGTTTACAAATTCTCTTTGATCTTCCATTCATTGTCTGAATTTTGGTGCCAAACTGAAATATAACTAATCCTCTGGGGTAAAAATGCTGTTAACAAAAACCCTTTCACTTGTCTTTCAGTTTTACCTTGAAGGACACCAATATTGAAACAAGGGACTATTTTGCTGCATTTGAGTTTTTTAGAATTTTATTTCTTTTGGTCTCAAAATGAGCAGGTAATATGTGTTTAGGACAAATCACTGGAGTATCACTGAGCATAGGTAACCACTGAGCCATCTGCTGTGACATGCTGATTTTTTTTTTCTGCTGCTCTGTTTTCATCACAAAGCCTTTCACTGAGTGAATAATTCAAATTCCATCTGATGTCTTGTCATTGTTTGTAGTGAACCATTTTCTACTTTTTATTAAAGTAGAATCGAGGAAGGAGGAGAAACAGTCTCAACAGCACTCTGTATACTTGCTACTCCTTCATTTATATGCTGGATACACGCATAAAGAATATCCTGAACTCACATGGAATAAAATTATAGTATTGTTTCAGTTAGAAAAGATCATCAAGTCCAACCATTATAGAACACTTCCAATTGTGGTGATAAACCATTTTCCTTTCAGCACATCTCTGCCTCTTTTAAACAATTCCAGGCTTGAGGATTCAACCACTCCAAAGGGAACCTGTTCCAGTGGTTGACACCCTTTTAGAGAAGAAGCTCCGTTTAATTTCCAACCTAAACCTCCTTTGCTGCATCTTGAGTTCATTTCTTCTCATCTTGTCACCTGTTACTAAGGAGAAGAGACCAACATCCTCACCTCAGGTCTCTTCTCAGCTTCCTTTTCTGCAGACTAAACCTCAGTTCCCTTACAAGACTTGTGCTCTGGACCCCTCACAACTTTGTTGCACTTCTCAGGCCTGATGTAAGTGATCTCACTGCAGGGGTGGGTCTTACAGTGACTTCAGAGCTCTCGTTCCTAGTCAGGTTTTATTTCCCTCCGGCACTAAGCACTGATAGCACACAGTACGATTACCCAGTTTTGTATTGTGACATATCATCAAGAGAAGCACACAACACAATGTGCTATGCCTTCCTGCTATGATCCCACCAGATATAAAAACTGAAAGCCAGTTCTGCTTCAATGAGTTTCTCACTTTCATATCAACAGCATCTTATCTGGTTTCCTGCTTTCACAGGTAGCTGCTCAAATCTAAAATAGTTTATAAAAAGAATATTGATTATGTAAAGTTTCCTAGGGAAATTCTAGGCATTTCTAGGAAAACAAGAACACTCAAGATTTAGGATGGCATCCTGGGCTGCAGCAAAAGAAGCATGGCCAACAGATCAAGAGATTCTGCCCCTCTACTCTGCTCTGGTGAAACCTCAGCTGGAGTACTATGTCCAGCTCTGGAGCCCCCAAGACATGAAGGACATGGACGTGCTGGAGTGGGTCCAAGGGAGGGGCCACAAAGATGATCAGAGGTCTGGAGCGCCTCCCCTATGAATATAGGCTGAAAGAATTTGGGCTGTTCAGCCTGGAGAAGTGAAGGTCCCAGAGACGCCTTTGAGCATCCTTTCAATATCTGAAGAGGACCTAGAGGAAGGCAGAGGAGAGTGACTGTTTAGAAGGGTTTGTAGCAATAGAATGAGATGCAATGAAACTAGAGCAGGCTAAACATAGATTGGGCATTATGAGGAAGTTCTTCATAATGAGAGTAGTGAAACACTGGAACAGGATTCTCAGGGAGGTGGAGAAGATCCCATCCCTGGAGACATTCAAGGTCAGACTTCACGGGGCCCTGAGCAGCCTGACCTAGTTGGAAGTGTTGCAGCTCACTGGATAAAATAATCATTGAGAGTCCCTTCCAACCTGATACACTCTATGATTCTATGCCAGATAGTTTAAGGAAACACCTTGCTAGTATATTATATTAGAGAGGAAGGTGTTTCTGTGAATGAAAGCAATGAAATTGCACGCCTGCTTAAGTAGCTCATCGAGCCAGGTTGCAATGAATAAGCAGAATGACGTTGTTCCGTGTTTGTTTCATGGAGAAGGCAGCTGTCGTTGCTCATCTGCATTTTTATACCCAGCTTTATGAGCTGCATTTGTGAATGCCTCTCCTATCCTTAAAGCTTCATCAGTAATTCCTGTAACAAACAATACTGGGCAGATATTCATCATTTCGTCACACATGTTAAACTCCTTATCTGTAGCTTTTCCATTTTGAAAGGAACATTTTAATCCATGAGCATGTCAGCTTGTGACCAGTCACAAATTACAGATCACAGAAACCTTTCAACACTTTTCTTTAGGTAGTGTAGTTCACATAGCAACAATCTTAACAGAGCAAATGCCTTCATACAGACCACAATCATATTTTAAATGATTCAGAACTAACTTAAGGACATAATTTACCCACTTTGAACAAATTCATAGAACCTTAGACTCACTAAGGCTGGAAAAGACCTTTAAGACCATCAAACCCAACTGTAACCCAACTACCATGACCACTAAATTGTGTCCTGAAGCACCACATCTGCAGCTTCTTGAACACCTCCAGGGATGGCAACTCTACTATCTCACTGGGCAGCCTCTTCCGATGCCTCATCATTCTCTCAGTAAAGAATGTTTTAATCTAAATCTCCCTTGGAAAAACTTGAGCCAATTTTCTCTCATCTTATCTCTGGTTACTTGGGAGAAGAGACCAACACCAGCCTCACTCCAGCCTCATTTCAGCCAGAGAGCAGTAAGATCTCCTCTCAAGCCTTTTCTCCAGACTAAACAACCTCAGCTTCCTCAGCCATTTCTCATACAATTTGCCCACCAAACTCCTCACCAGCCTTGTTACTCTTCTCTGAACACACTCCAGCACCTCAATGTCTTTTCTATACCATGCCACTCAGAACTGAACCCAGTACTCAAGCTGTGTCCTCACCAGGGCTGTGTACAGAGGCACAATCACTGCCCTACTCCTGCTGGACGCACAGGTTTTGATGCAGGCTAGCATGACATTTGCCTCCTTGGCCTCCTGGGTCCATTTGTGGCTCATGTTCAGCCACCCACCAGTAACCCTGGATTCTTTTTCACCAGGCTGCTTTCCAGTTTAGGCACATATATGATGAGATATGGTGAAAATTTTCCACAAGGATGTATTTTTGATCAAATAAGCAGTTAATATTGATTAGTCTGTTACAGTGGTGACCCAAAGAAATGTGAGTGGCACTGCCATGACCCTTCAATAAAGTAACCTATAGCTTGAATATTCACATAGGATATTGGGAAAGCATCACTCTAAGTAAACCCACCTTTCATTTATTTACATTAATTAAATTATATTATATTAACATTGCTTTAACACAGCACACCTTGGTTGAGATATGTGCATTCAATTCTGGTTTTGTCAACACCACAAACCGTGGCAGTTGTTTTTCTTTGCCATCATTCCCCGTTAAGTTCAGCGCACTCCCTCTCACTCTTTCTGTGGCACAGTGCCATCTTGGGGATGCTGCAGGCATCAGAAAGGACACGAGCCAAAGAGACTCCGAAATCAGAAGTTCTTGCTGCAGCGTGCTCTTTGCATAGGATTTCAAAATAAAAGTGGCTGGAATCTATCATTCTCTAAACCACTGAGGGTAGCACAGCTCATGGCATGACCACAGAAAGTACTACAAACCCCTCAGAGCATCGGGTTGGCTGGTATGTTATATCTGCAAATTCTAGAGAATTCTCAGCTTTTCCTATAAAAAGTGCAATTCTCACTCCCCTAATTAAAGGGGAATATTGAGATGATTCTAAAGGCTTGGAAGCTTGAAGAGAAATTGTAGTACTTCAAAGCCAAAGTCACAGTTTTTGGGAATTCTCTAATTGGTGGTTTATAGAAAAAAATGTTTAATTCTCAGTGTGTAAGGGAGGAGCACAAACTGAGCAAAATTGTTATAGTTCCATCCTTGCCATTTTTACCTTGACCTTTATTATTACTTGGCAGAAGCTCAGACCATAATTTGAGATTTCAGTACTCTGCCTCACTGCCTCCTTCATACCCCAAAGCAAATGGAAAAGAATCTGCTGACAGTGTGCAGTAGGTGCACAGGCTACCTCAAAACATGTCAAGGTTTTGTGGCCTGTGTACAACCACACATTGCAACATCATTGAAAGCAAAACCTTGATTTTGCTGCACATTTTTGGGTGAAACATTAAGAAATGTTCCACTGCTTGCAAGTCCTGTGGATAGCCATCAACAGATTTTCTTGCAGACCTATTTTACCTCTTTGAAAGTACAGCTTATTTACTAAGCATGCTTGCTTGCTGTTTTATTTCTGTTGCACACTGGCAGAGAATCACAGAATACCTTTGGTTGGAAGGGACTTTCAAGATCATTCAGTTCAACCTTCAACCCAATACTGCAAGGTCACCACTAAACCATGTCCCAGGTATGGTGACTCTACCACTGCTCTGGGCAGACCACTCCAATGTGTGAGAATCTCCTCAGTGAAGAAATATTTCCTAATACTCATCCTGAACTTCTCCCGGTGCAGCTTGTAACAATTTCCTCTTCTCCTGTCGCTTGTCATCAAAAAGAAGAGACTGGCCCCCTCCTCACTCCATCCTCTCTTCAGGTAGTTGTAGAGAGTAATGAGGTCTCTTCTCAGCTTCCTCTCCTCCAGATCGAACAACCCCAGCTCCCTCAGACACTCCTGTTAGGCCACATGCTCCACGCCCTTCATAAGCTTCATTACCCTTCTCTGGACACGCTCCTGCCCCTCAATGTCCTTCCTATATTGAGGGGTCCAGAACTGAACACAACACTGGAGGTATGGCCTCACCAGTGTTGAGTACAGTGGGGTGATCACCTCCCTGTCCCTGCTGGCCACTACATTTCTAACACAAGCTGTTAAGGAGAGGCTTGAATCTGGGTTAGAAGTGAATTGTAAATGAGGCTGATATAAATTTGTTAAAATATTTTATGAAATATATAAGGAAAAATTTCCCCAAACTCATTTACAATTAGCACACACAGATTCTGCTACGCAGCCGGTAAAACTCATTTTGCAGAATGCATATATACAATCAGATTGATTTAAATGACTTTAGGAAAGGATTTAGAAAATTTCAACAGCTGGAGAGCCTTGCAGCACGAACTGCTGCTTAAAGGTTAAACGCAAACTTTCCCAAACTTTAGAAAAGAGAGTTCGATTTACTCACTGGTCAGAGCCTCATTATTTGTAACCCAAAAGTATATGTAGAAGCATAAACAAGAAAAAATATAGTCCCAGCCACGTGCTGGCCTTCCAGGTGGCGATGATGCGGCGGGGCTTTGCTTCTTGCTTAGCTCAAATCCAGCACCTTCTCTGAGAAGATCCACGGAGGTGAGGCAAATCTTCCGTGGCTCCCAGGAGGTCATCGGAGCGGGCAGCCACCTGGGTGAAGCAGGATTCGGGTTTGCAGCCTGGAACAGTTCGATCGGGTGCTGCGTATAGCAAAGCAGTCGTTTCTCTGGCTGGAGCGGCGGGCTGGCAGGTCCTGGTGTCGCGACTCGGTGCTAGGTCGTTGCTAGGTCGTTACCTAGACTTGGCCAGAGTTAAATGGACTCGGGCTCGGCTGAGCTCAAGCGGGTCGCTGTATCCCATTGTGGGGCAAGCCGTTTCAGACAGGTAGGGTCAGTTCTCGCTTTTGTGGGGGAGGCAAGTCCCCAGTTATATGCAGTGCGAAAGCAGGCAAGGCAAACAGGTAGCAGACAAAACAGAGGCAGCTGCAGCAAACAGACAAGTTGGCTAAGTTTTTAGGCATTTAATCAACAGCAACAGATGAAAATACTTCTGGAACCAATCCTAGTTTTTTTCACCAAAAAAGGCATATGCACATGCCTAGCATCCACGACCCATGTTTACCAAAAACAAAGCAGGATGCAAAACAAGGCCAGATATGGTGTCTGTGTGGCAGACTGAGAGGTGTCATGGCTTTGGTCTGCTCTCCCACTTCTTCCATCCTGGGAAGAAGCAGGGGTGAGGTGGGGAAGGCAGGTATTCGGATAGGTGTATAGGATATGTCTTGGATATGTATTTAAGGTATAATTTGGCCCTTCCATCACACAAGCCAGGATGTCATTGTGTTTCTTGGCCACCTGAGCACACTGCTGACCCATATTCAGTTGACTATCAATCAACACCTGCAGGTCCCTTTACAAGTTTCAGCTTTTCAACCACACATCCCCTAAGTCTGTAACTTTCCATGGGGTTGCTGTGACCCAAGTGCAGGATCTGGCACTTGGCCTTGTTGAACTTCATACAACACAGTTACCTTTAGCGTAACACAGAGCCCTACCCTGCAGCTAGAAAGAGGTTGAGAAGTTCCATTCTGAATTGGTTCATTCTGCTGCTGACGGGTTGACTGTTGATGAAAGGGCTGAGATATGTACATACAGCTCTTATTTCAGAGATTAGCACTTTCAGCAGCAGCTTTGGAGAACATTCTCTTGCCCTCTCCAGCTGCAGCTGCTATGAAATCATATCTAGCTTGTGGAAATGGAAGACAAGAGGTAGAATGTCCTACACACTAGAATATAAAGAAATAACAGGGTTGTACAAGGAGAAGACAGGGTAGGGTAGTGGGGAAGATAACTTCATCCTCAAAACTCTCCTTATGTCATCTTTGTGCCATATCCTAATTATTGACTTTCCTTAGCCTTTCTCGTCTCCTCTCTCCTTTCCAGAAACCTTCTGTGTTTGTATTGTGAAAATAACTGCACTATCCTAACAATTTTTGGAATAGTGAAATAACATCATTCCTCTGGAATGATACCAGATGCATGATTTACATTTACTCCTCATCACTAATCTCATCACCGTTGCACAAGAAAACTGGACACTTGATCATGCCAGGAGCTTCAGCAACAGTACAGAAGTTAGAAAAAAAAACCCAACTTGTGATCATATATGAGAAGGGAAAGATGAGAGCTAAAATATTTCATAGAATCATAGAATCATAGAATGGTCTAGGTTGGAAGAGACCCTAAAGATCATCCAGTTCCAACCCCCTGCCACAGGCAGGGACACCTCCCACTAGATAGGTCGCTCAAGACCTCATCCAGCCTGGCCTTGAACACATCCAGGGAGGGAGCACCCACAACCTCCCTGGGCAACCTGTTCCAGTGCCTCACCACCCTCACTGTGAAGAATTTCTTCCTAACATCCCATTCAAATCTCCCCTCCGCCAGTTTGAACCCATTCCCCCTCGTCCTGTCATTACAAGACCTTGTGAACAGCCCCTCCCCAGCCCTCCTGTAGGCCCCCCTCAGATACTGGTAGGCTGGTATAAGGTCCCCCCAAAGCCTTCTCTTCTCCAGGCTGAAAAGCCCCAACTCTTCCAACCTGTCCTCATAGCAGAGGTGCTCCAGCCCTCTGATCATCTTTGTGGCCCTCCTCTGGACTCTCTCCAACAGTTCCATGTCCTTCTTGTGCTGGGGGCTCCAGAACTGCACACAGTACTCCAGGTGGGGTCTGACAAGAGCAGAGTAAAGGGGGAGAATCACCTCCCTTGCCCTGCTGGTAATGCCTCTCTTAATGCAGCCCAGGACACAGTTGGCTGTCTGAGCCGCGTGTGCACACTGCAGGCTCATGTTGAGCTTCTCATCCACCCAGACCCCCAGATCCTTTTCCTCAGAGCTGCTCTCCAGCCACTCACCACCCAGCCTGTATTTGAGCTTGGGATTGCAGTGACCCAGGTGCAGGACCTTACACTTTGCCTTGTTAAATTTCATGAGGTTAGCCTGGGCCCACCTCTCCAGCCTGTCCAGGTCCCTCTGGATGCCATCCCTGCCCTCCAGCAAGTCAACTGTGCCACACAGCTTGGTGTCATCTGCAAACTTGCTGAGGGTGCACTCGATTCCTCTGTCCATGTCGCTGACAAAGACGTTAAACAGCACTGGTCCCAGCACTGACCCCTGAGGGACGTCACTTGTCACTGGTCTCCAGGTGGACATTGTGCCCTTGATCACCACTCTCTGTGTGTGACCATCCAGCCAATTCCTTATCCAGTGAGTTGTCCACCCATCAAGTCCATGTTTTTCCAGCTTGGAAGGTTTAGTATCAGTTGTTGAAGGTTTAGTATCAGTTGTAGAACTCTAGAACTACTTAGGCAGGAAAGGATTTTTAAGAACATCAGATCCAGTCACTGAATTAGCACTGCCAAGTTCACCTTGTCCCTCAGCACCACATCTATATATCTTCTAGATACTTCCTAGAATGGTGTCCCCAGCACTTCCCTGGCCTGCCTATTTCAATGCTTGACATAGCCAGCCAGTTTTTTAGCCAGTGACAGATACACCAGTCCAAGCAATGAACAGCCAATTTCTCCAAGAGGATGCTGTGGGAAACTGTGTCAAAAGCTTTAATAACATTCAGGAAAACTTCCACAACCTTTCCTTCATCCTCTAAGCTGGTCATCTTGTCATAGAAGAAATGTCTAGTTAGTCATTGAAGACCTGCCTTTCATAAACTCATGCTGATGGGGCCTGATCCTCTGATTATCATCCGTGTGAGGCATGATGGCCATCAAAATGAGCTGTTCCATGACCTCCCCCAGCACCAAGATCAGGCTGACACTCATCTTTAGGTACATGGGGATGGCCTCCCCTCCCTTTCAAATTTTTTTTCCCAAAGAAAGTCCAGCCAACTTGGACTTCTTTGCCCTTCAGAACTGCCTTCCAAAGGACTCTGTCAACCAGGCCCCTAAACAAGACACAGTCTGCCCTCCAGAAGTCCAAATTATGCAAACTACCCTCCTTACCTTTAAGAATTAAACCCCATTATTTCATGAACACTATGTCAAAGGCATCCTCCAGCTATCACAATACCCACAAGTAAAACAGATCTGATGGGATGTCTTCCCTAGTTGACTTACTCACCAGCTATGTCAGGGAGTTATCCTCCACTCAGTCAAAAAACCTCCTAGACTGTATCTTCTCCATTGTACATTTCTGGCAGACACCTGCTAAGTTGAAGTCCACAAGAGCAAGCCTCATCCAACTTGGTTTTGAACATTCCTGGGCGGGGGGGAGACATCCACAACCTCCTTATGCAGTCTGTTCCAGAGTCCCACCACTCTTGTAATGAAGAACTTCTTTCTAACAGCCAGTCTAACCCTGCTCTTCTTCGGCTTAAAACCACTGCCCTTGTCCTGTTGCTAAACACACTTATGAAAAGTCTCCCTCCAGCCTTCACATAGGGTCCCTTAAGATATTGGAAAGCAGCTATGAGGTCCTCCTACAGTCTGCTCTTCTCCAGGCTGAACTACCTGTGTCAGCCTATCCCTCACAGCAGATGTACTACAGCCCTTGAATCATCTTTGCGCCCCTCCTCTGGACTCACTCCAACAGCTCTGCATCTTAGAAAATTCCACTAGATTTGTATCTGAGTAAGTTAGGGATCAGAACTGGGTGCTCAATGGGTGGTTTAGAGTGACATTGTATTAAGAAACAAAGCAAATGAAACTCTGTTTTTATATGGAAGCAAATCTGTTTTCCTTTCTAAGTTATAGACCTATTTCAACAATGATGTCTCTCTTGTCACAGTTTGGGAGATTAATCTGAAATATTAACAGATGTTTAACAATATTAAAATAGAGTTTGTTCTCCAATGCAAATGAGAAATTGTTATAATAAATAAGACATTTCCAACTGCTATCATTTAAAAATTACTTTGGAGTCTCTTATCAGGCATGACTAGAGACTTTGCACTAGGCATGTGGTGACAGCATATGGTGATATGTGCTCTTCAACAGAATTCTTCTGCTTGCAGCACTTGAGAGTGGAAGTACAGTTTAAGTGCATATCAAAATGTGATTAATAGCACCAACTAGTATCTCAAACAGTACTTAAGTCATAAGGTGGAAAATGGGAAACTACCAGAGCAATTCCACAACTTACATGCTGAATAACACTTAATTATGCACATATTGCAAATGCCTTTTGTTGATGCAGTTAGCAAAATCATACTAGCAACAGCTCAAAGAACCTATATTAAGCTCTATGAATGTCAACATAATATAAGATGAATAATATAAGGTGAAGAATTAGCATGCTGCTGAGGCAGTAGGATACTGAGAAGGTACAGAAAGTCAAGGCAATGTTAACTTTGACGATTGTCCCTTCTCTGTCATTAATAGGGTGTTGAAAATCCCTGATGTCAAATGATTTTATGACCTCACAGCTCCCTTTAATGTCTCCCTCTTATTCTTCTGCTGCAATGAAAATGGGAATGAGGATATTCAGTTCTACCTGAATGTTATTTTCAGGAAACAGATCTGTATTCTATATATTCTTGTGCTCCACCTGAATATCCATACATAAATACATATATAATATTTGTGGCAGGGGACTTGTCTGGTTTTGGTTTTGCTTTGGGGTTGGATGTGTGTGTGTGCGTGCATGTGTGTGTGAAAGACTTACAGATTGCAGTGGCAGAGTGTTCAAATTGCTAAAAACCCAGGCTGCTTTCAAATACTCAAACAATATTTACTAAATCCATATTGATTAAGTATATGCAATGTAAACTCTTAATTCTTATTAATTATTATCCTCACCTCAAACAATTGTCGATCGTATCCAAAATTACCTATGACTACAGGGAGCTGATGCTGTTAAACACTTATTACTGTAGTCGTTGATGGTCTTAATCACCAAGGTCAAACTGATAAGGTTGGAGATCTCTTGGTCAAGGGGAAGTGGAACATAAGCAGGCCTTTTCATTCTCGCCTATCTTTCCTTCTCATCACTTCTATTTTATGCTTCTTAGCCACCTTCTAAAAAGAAAAGAGGTGATTTCATCCCAACATTGTTTCTCCTATTTTGATAATGAGAAACTATTCTCTTTTTCTTTCAGGTATCCTTGTTTATTTTGTAGCCTCCATTCTAGTTCTGGTAGATATCTTGCCTGCTTGTATGCCTCTTCTTTTTCTTATCTGGCAGATTGAACACTGAACTGTGTTACAAGGTGGCAAAATACTTATATACTGTCTCTATTTACGCAATTTTTGTGTGCTCATACTTGGTTTCAAGGAAAGGAAATAGTAATTTAACTTGCTTGATGAACTTCTACTTTATTGTTCCAAGAGGCTGTTTCAGCTTCATATTCTTGCTGAAAAACATACAGTCCATGTCTGCCTCTTGGTGGATTGAATATTTATGCCAGTAGACTTTTGGGACTTGGACTACATGTTGCTATTCTAATTCAAAGAAGATTCAGAATAATATCAGCTCTTGATGTCAAAGACTTCTAGAGTTTCTACTACTTAGAAACGATGCTGTGTGGCATGAATCCTGATTTGATACTTCCTGAGAATTGAAAAGGTGAGGTATCTGCAAGATCCTAAATGCAATAAACATATGAAAGGAGCTTGCAAGAAAACACTCTCTGTGGATCAGAAATTCCTGTTTCACCACTGATTTGTACCTCTCAACAATTAGGAGTGCCTACCCTTCCTACCTGATGAAGTGTATTTTACAGTTATTCATATAACTGGCAAAGTCAAACATTGTCTTGTAATACAGAGAAGAAAAGGATCTTCAAGAATGGCTGAAGGACAAAAGAAATATTTTTTTTCTACATTTCCTCTGTACTTACATTATTGGCTGGTGTCTGGGCCATTCCCTGCTGACTGACTTCTCCCAGCCATGTATTTTGCATTATCCAACAGCTCCTGCACTAGCACAGCCATGCTGCTGATTAATTTGACTAGAGACAGGACAAAGGGACCTCACTGGAATAATTATTAGCTCTTCATGTAGTCTGGGAAGGCTGGTAATCCTTGAATTAGCTTTTAGGAAAATTTAATTTCCAGTGCCAAAAACGCATCAGGTTGTGTGTGAACTTTACCTCCAATTAGAGGGCTGTATACTAACAAGAGGTACTTATCTTTTAATTATTTTTTTTTTCACAGAATCATTATGTTCATTATGTTTAAAGCACTCCTTCGTATGAGACCGTGAACAGCTAAGAAGCACAGTGAATCAGATTCCATTTATACACTTTCCAGATGATTCTAGAAGTCCTTGATAACAGTAGAGCTGTCTCCACCACTGCAGTCACCAGCCTTACTGATTGTTGGAAGGAATGGCAAAGGAAACAAAACCTCCAAATATTAGTAGCACATATAGGCCCTCAGTATTTTCCAGGTTTCCCTTGATGCCAGTGGAGATTGTCCTCCCTTTAGGTCTTTGAACCTTTAGCTTTTGCTTTAACCCCCATTTGAAATACAATGAAAACAGTGAAAGAAAAGCTCCTTCATCTTCAGAACTGTCTTTTGACCACGCACTCCAGAACTAATGCAAATAAAGCTGCTTGCATCGTGTGGTTTGTTATCTTTTCCACTGTTTTCTTACAGGCAGCTTGGTCTTGTCACAGGCACAGCCTCAGCTGCTTTTGCTTTCCGCTAGTTGGTCACAGCACAGCCATGGATGTGGGACACAAGGATGGAGTCATGAAAAATCTGTAATGCCTTCTGCCCTCACACTGCACACCAGATTTCATCCCAGTGTGCTGTGATACCTGATTGATTAGCGTGGATGCAGTTCTGCCAGCTAAAGAGGGGAGCCTGTGCTCAATTTAAACAGCTTTGGACTAAATTTAAAGACATAATAGCTAAAATTAGCAAAATGACAACACTAAGTATAAATACCTAAAAAAAAAAATAAGAAAGCAGAAATGCACCTGACTTACACATAACTCTCTACTTGTGTGCTCCTTACAGCCCACACCAGGGATATACCAAGGGGCCAGTCATCAATCCATTCAAGCAATCTAAAGGAGAACTGAAGAGGGACACCTGTTTTAACATAAACGAATGCTCGGGAGGACTGGACTGACCACTGCCCAAGTGTAGGCACAATTCACATATTCTGTGTGAGCACCAGTGAGGACAAGGGTCCAGTGCTTTGACACAGCAGCCAGGACAATGGGCAGCAGAGGCCACTCTGCTTTTCTGTGAAGTTCTCAGAAGATCTTGACCAGATTTATTTTATCTTTCTGATTTTTCGTTGTCGGTCTCCTGGTCTGCCTGTTATGTGAACCACTTAGTCAAATATTACATTTGAGTTATTTAATTTAATCATTTCCCTTTTTATTTACTGTTGTTAGCTACTTCCTAAATCTGTTTAGGGTGTTAACGTACACTTATTTAATTTTCACCTAGATTTTGCATCACTGATCTCCAAGGAAAACACTGTATACTTCCTTCCATTGATGTCCTTTGGTACTCTTATTATGACTGTAAGGACTACATCTGCTAAGATTACTACATACATATTTGTCTCTTGCAAGGTCATAGCATCAACAGAAGGTCATGCAGACTCCTCCACAGGTATTTGAAGAGCAAATGTTAGAAAGAGTCATACTAATTAGCTTTCTTTTATTTTCAAGTGGCTAAGATAATTCTTCATGTGGTGCTTTTGTGCAAGCTGCTGTTGTTTGATTGCTTTTATAATTAACAAAAACAGGGACACAGAAGATGCTCTAGCCTGGAAACAGCTATTTTGTCATTCATGCTAATGCAGGACTAAAAACATTTTTCTGTTCAGAAGGGCAAAGTTAAAAAGAAAAGGCAATAAATATAGAATCTTGCTAGTAAAAGTAATTTATTCACTTGCTACTTAAGGAAAATTATGTAATAAACACAGAGAGCCTGAAGTGTTTTTTACAATTTGAAACTTGCTCTCAGATCACTGAAACTTTTCAAGATAAACTTTCCTTTTCTGTCTATGTCTGTTAGCAGTTAGCATTCCAGAAGCTCATAGATAGCAAAAACTAAACAGTTACAATCACAGTCAAATAGCATAGTTGCTCTAATTCTGTCCAGATTGATCTATAGAGGATTTTGATATGCAGTATAGGCATTTTGGCCATATCTTTCCACAATGATCTGCTGCATGTCCTCATGCTGGAGTGGGATGAAAAAAATGCTATGTTCCACTCTTAGGCAGATGGTTTAAAACCAAAGAGTCTGAAAAAAAAGAATTGAAAGACATTCTGAAAACTCTCATTGTTTCCCTGAAAGGAGAATCACAGAACTGTTGAGGTTGGAAGAGATGTTTGGAAATTCTCTAGCCTAACACTTTGCTCAAGCAAGGCCAGCTAAAATAGGGTGCACAGAACAGTGTTCACTTGGGTTTTGATTCTCTCCAAAGATCAAGAATCCACAACCTTCCTGGGCAGCCTGGTCCTGTGCTTACTCAGCCTCGCAGCAGCAAGTAAAAATTTAAAAAATAATAATACTGCTTTCTGATGTTCATACAGATTTTCATATCTTTCAGTTGTGACCATTGGCTTGCTACTGAGCACAAACATTGGTGAGTCTGGAATCACAAGATCACAGGATGTCAAGGATTGGAATGGACCCAAAGAGATCATTGAGCCTAACCTTGCTTCCAGAGCAGGACCATAATCTAGCTCAGGTCACAGAGGAATGCATCTGAACAGGCCTTAAATTCTCCAGAGAAGAAGACTCCACAACCTCTCTGGGGAGCCTGTTCCAGTGTTGTGACCCTTACAATATAGAAGTTTCCCCTTGTGTTCAGGTGGAACCTCCTGTACTGCCACTTACACCCATTGCTCCTTGTCCTATCCCAGGGAGCAAGAGAGAAGAGCCTGCCCCCACTCCTGACACCCGGCCCTCAGATATTTATAAATATTTGTTAAATCCCCTCTCAGTCTTCTCTTCTCCAGACTAAAATGTCCCAAGTCCCTGAGCCTCTCCTCATAAGGCAGTGCTCCAGTCCCCTAATCATCCTCAGAGCCCTTCACTGGACCCTCTCCAGCAGATTTCTGTCCCTCTTAAACTAGGGAGCCCAAAACCGAACACTATACTCAAGATGCGGTCTCACCACGGCAGAGCAGAGGGGGAGGAGAACCTCCCTTGATCTGCTGGACTCTTCCTAATACTCCCCAGAATCCCACTGGCCTTCTTGGCCACAAGGGCACATTGCTGTTCCATGGATAACTTGTTATCCACCTGCACTCCCAGGTCCCTCTCCACAGGGCTGCTCTCCAGCAGATCACCTCCCAGCCTGTACTGGTCCAGTTTATTCTTCCTCCCCATATGCAGGACTCTGCACTTGTCTTTGTTGAACCTCATTTGGTTCCTCTGTGCCCAGGTCTCCAGTCTGTCCAAGTCTGCCTTCAGCTGTATCAGCCAAGCCTCCCAGTTTGGTGTCATCAGCAAAGTTGCTGAGCAGACGCTGTCCCCTCATCAGTGTCATTGATGAAGATGTTGAACAGCTCCAGACCCAAAACTGATCCCTGGGGGACTCCACTAATTACAGCTCTCCAGCTGGACCTGGCACCATTGGTCACCACTCTTTGAATTCTGTCTTGTAACCAGTTCCTAATCCTAATCATCTCCTTTGTTCTCTCACATCAGGTATTTATGAATGTGAGCTTTGTCTTCTTCAGGCTATTCCCAGCCTTTCCTCATAAGTACTCCAATTCCTTAATCATCTTTATGGACCCTTCCATTGGGGTTCACTCCAACACATGCAAGTCTCTCTTCCACAGGGGAGCTCAGACCTAGACATAGCAGTCAGATGTGTTCTCACCAGTGCAGAGTAGGAAAAGGACCAGTGACCTCAGCTGGCTGATAATGCTCTGCCTAATGCAGCCCACAATGTTGCTGGTCTTTGCTGCACGGTAATTTTGCTGGCTTGTGATCAACGTGTCCATCTGCAGGTCTCCTCCTGCAAATTTGCTTTCCAGGGATCTACTTCCCAGGCTGTACTATTCACAGAATCCCAGAACCCCACAGAACGGGGATTGGAAGTGACCTCTGGAGGTCATCTAGTCTAACTCCCCTACTAACACAGGGTGACCCACAGCAGGTTGCCCAGCATCACAATGTCCAGGTGGATTTGGAGTCTCTCCAGACAAGGACACTCTATAACATTTTTGGGCAGCCTGCTTCAGGGCTCCACCACTCTCACAGCAAGAAGTTCTTCCTCCTGTTCAGGTGGAGTCTCCTGTGCCCATTCTCCATTTTGTTCCTGTTTCTGGGCACCGCTTAAAAGAGAGTGATCCCATTCTCTTGCACTTGTTTCTGAGCACTGAGAGGATCCCTTCAGGCTGCTCTTCTCCAGGCTAAAGTGCCCCAGCTCTCTCAGACTTTCCTCTTCACAGAGATGCTCCAGAGTTCTCATCACCTTTTTGCCCTCTGCCAGACTCCAGCAGTTCCTTGTTGCAACCTCTACTGCACAAGGGCATTCCTCCCCAGATGGAGGACTTTGCAATAGCCTGTTCTTAATCTACTTGACAATCTTACCCATTTTCCTTTCTGAAGCAGTTCCTGTTCGGAGAAGTCTTTTATTTAAAATAGAGCTACTTTAGCTCTATTTAGGGAGGGGGGGTGTGTGGTAATTTCTGAAGATGTTAAGACATCAAAGCATTTTTCATGATGATGATTTTTTTTTTTTTATTTATTTCCAATACATACTTGCTGGATATTTTCAACTCAACCCTCTTATGGTCTTTGCAATTTGTGCACAAGGAAGAGGAAGTTCATACCAGGTTTCATGACTACCTTGCATCCACAATTATTCCAAGAGGTACTTGCAGTTAAAAATAGTGTAATAGAGTTTTTATTGTTATTATTATTATCATAGAATCACAGAATGGTTTAGGTGGGAAGGGACCTCAAAGATCATCTTGTTCCAGCCCCCCATCATATACAAGGACACCTCCCACTAGAACAGGTTGCTCAAGGCCTCATCCAACCTGTCCTTGAACATCTCCAGGGAGGGTTATATTATTACTATTATTATTAGTAGTAGTAATAGTAGTAGTGGTATTATTTTCATCTCCAGATAATGCAGTATGTAGGTTACTTTTGATTTTGATGCAGTATCATTAGATGTTCTAAAAAAATAGGCTTGATTTGTTTCCAGTCAATTTGAGCAGCAAACCTCATGAACAATTCAAGGACACTCCAATAATTTAGAATTTCTGTGTTACAAGTCAATTATTGAGATAGAATGTGGATATGACTGACTAATAGTCTCTGCAACAAGACATGATTTTGATTGAATGGGCTACTCTTGGCATTCTTCCAGCATACATTTTTCCTTTTTTATTTCTTTTGCCAAAAGTGTAGAAGCAAAACAAAGAACTGGAGAAGTTCCAAGTCCTTTGGGACACTCTAATGAATTATAAAAAAATAAATTATTGCCTCGTTTTCTGTAGGTAAAAAAATTGAGATGAGGCATATTAGGTAAGAGCAGCACAGGAAAGAAGCTCAAATAACATCTGTAACCCAGTGATTGAGGAGAGTAAAGCTGCATTAACAGATATATAACATCTTACTTGATGTTTTCCAGGAAGTTTTAACACTGCCTTGGAAGGTAAAAGACAGCAATATCCATTTACCAGAGCATTTTATTTATATTAAACTGTGCTTTGAAGATCAATGCTGGTGGTAGACTTCAGTTCATATTCAGATTTAGCTCAGATTTACAATGAGGGGAAAAAAAATAACAATCAAATCTGCTGGAACTGAGCATGGCAATATCCCTGATCTTTAGAGATGTAAGTTCCTCCTCAACATTGGGAGATACTTGGCACTTGATATCAATTAGACATTTGGTACAAAAGACCTGTACACCTATCAGCCAACCTAAAATGTGTGTTCAGATAAGTATTGGGGTTTTTTTAACCTTTACCCTGTCTTTGGCTAACAGAGCTCTTTTGCATCTATGTTGTAGCTTCAGCATTTATTTTTAGGTATTCCAATAATTCCCCAAACATCTGGTTGGGGGGAGAGAGGGCCATGTTCATTATTTTTGCTCTATATTTGTAGAACACACCATATAGAAGATGTCAACACTCTTCTATTCCTGTTTTAGTACAGTGGGGTAATCTAATATTAATAATTCACTGCTAGAAATTCTTAGCCAGAGTATGGAGCACAGATTTCTGGAAATGCTCTCATGTCTATTTTTATTAGGACAGGCAAATTCATTAAAAAAAAAATACTGAAAGCCACATGTTTGAATCATATTTCACTATTACTGTTTGTGTCTTTTTCACAAGAGTGACACTTTGATCTACTGAGGACATTCCCATGAGACCCAACCTCAAATACTGTGTCCAGTTCTGCTGCCCCCAGCATAACAAGGACACAGAGCTATTGGACAGAGTCCAAAGGACAGCCCTAATATGCACATCATTGTTTTTCAGAAATAAAACTTTTTTTCCTTCTTTTTTTTTTTTTCTGAGCTAGATACAATGAAAATATAAAGCACATTTGAAATGATCGCCTGCTATGGGGATAGACTGAATCAGCTGGAGTTGCTGAGCCTGGAGAAGACTCTGTGGGAGTCCTTAGAGCTTCCTTCCAGTACCTGAAGGGATCCTACAGAAAGGCTGGTGAGGGACTTTTTATAAGGGTGTCTAGAAATAGGTCAAGGGGGGAATGGTTTTAAGCTGAGGAAGAACTGAGTTAGACTGGATCTTAGGAAAAAGTTCTTTGGTACCAGGCTGGAGAGACTCTGGAATAGGTTGCCCACAGAGTTTGCGGATGCCTCTTCCCTGGAGGTGTTCAAAGCCAGGATGGATGAGGCCCTGAGAATCTGAGTCTAGCTGAGAGGTGTCCCTGGCCACGGTGGGGAGGTTGGAGTAGATGATCTCTAAGGTCCCTTCCAACATATGTCATTCTACAATTGTATGATTCTGTCTGAATTCATAACAACTTTTCCATACTAGAACTTTGGGATGATTGGTGGGTATGTGGGATATCTCTTGGCATCTTCAGGGCTCTCAGCCTTTCCTCCTCACTGAAATGCTCCAGGACCTTCGTCATCTTCATAGCCTCTGCTGTAACTGGGGAGCCCAAAACTGGGCAGAATATTCCGAGTGTGGCCATACTAGGCCAGGGTAGAGGGGAAAGACAACCTCCCTCGACATGCTGGCCACTCTCTTCTTAATGCACTTCAGGATGCCATTGGCCTTCTTGGCCACAAGAGCACACTGCTGATTCATGATGAACTTAACTAATAAGAAGCGAATGGCCTCATCCATTTTACTGGGTAACAGTCCCTTCAGATTTGGGATATTTTGAAGTAAATGAAAGTTACTTGTTGTTTTAAAAGAGAGAAGTTTTGATTCTGTGCACAGAGTACCTGAAGGTGATATCAGAAGCATGAGCAAAATACTAGAAAACCTTATGAGCACCATTTGGCTGTATCTGTGGTTATGCACTTGCTGTCAGATTAGCACAGGATCTGAAGCTGTAAATCATAACTGGGGGTCTGTTAGGGAACGTGATTTAGTTTGGTTTAAAAAGGACATACCGTTTAAAAATATGAGACCAGAAATTAAAAATCTGTGCCATCCTTTCACAGGTTGCTTTGGCTGGTTGGCTGGCTGGTTTGATTAAGTCATGAGTGCTATTCAGCATCTTGCTGAACCTAGTGCTTGGGTTTGTTTTTTTGTCTGCTTGTTGTCCTGGTCAGTGTGCATGCCATTTGCTTTTGTGCACACGAAAGAAGGAACCTGATGTGTAGGTAGTCCATCTGCTACAAACCTATGACTGACATGAAGAAAAACATTTCTGAGGAAGAAGTGAAAACATTACAGTAGTTAAAGTTGTGGTAATTTCCCCCTTTGCACAAGTCTCACACTTGTGCCTAAAGGAATAGATAACAGCAGAGTTTCTGTCTGTATAGGAGTTAGTACAAATTCTGGGGCTGAAATTAATGACAAACCAGGTGAACAGAAGAACACAATAAAAATGTCATGGAAGATAGTGTAACTCTGAAGGAAGTTTACAAACTGAACTGAAGTACACACTAAACAAACATAAATCTGAATTCATGAAAAGCAGAACATGAGAATAAGAACTGAATCCATTAAGCTGTAGGAGACAGAAGAGGAAAATGTCAGCTAGATCAATGATACTCTGCGGGGAAAAAAAGCAACAACAATTACTTTAGAAAGGCTGGAGAGATTATCAGTTTGGGGACAAAATAAAAAGAACCTGACAGGATACTGGTCACATTCTAAAATGAGCATACTGACTATGACAGCAGATCTGAGCAAAGAAAATAAACACTTTTTTTCTGTGATAACTGGGATAAAACAAAATGGTAGAAATATTCCTGCTTTCATTCTGGCAGGCTGTAAATACTGTTCTGTAGAATGAATGTTGAAGAATTAATTGCTATTCAGCTAACCTGGCCTAATGTTGTTAAATACTGCGTGACCTCAACAGCTAGCAAAATAGGTATCACAGAAGTACAGAATGTTAGGGGCTGGAAGAGACCTCCAAAGGTCATCCAGTCCAACCCTCCTACCAGAGCAAGATCACCTATATCAGACCACACTGGGTTGTATCCAGGCAGGTCTTGAATACCTCCAGAAAGGGAGACTCCACAACTCCTCTGGGCAGCCTGTTCTGTCACCCTCACAAGTGAAAAAAACCTTCTTCATATTTACATGGAACTTCCTATGCCTCAAAACCGAGATCCTGGTGATGAGAAACAGACAGTTGTGAACATGATGCCTTCAGGAGCAGACTTAAGAAATGCTATGAAATATACTTGACAAGACAAGCACCATTGAGATGATGCTCTATGCATTTCTGGTGACATGACCAACAGTAATACGAAAAAGGGAAGAAGAAAAAAAAACCCCACTGTTAAAACAGATTTTAACAATGTAATTTTTTTTTTCTTTTTTAAATGTTCATTTAGGAATATTCTTGGATTTAAATATTAAAAACTCATTACATTTCGAAGTAGACACTACAAAAGTGAAATGAAAAGAAATTTCAGCATTTACATGAAAAACTCAGTGTTTTGATAGAACAATTGGTGTGAGTTAATGACTAATGAATAATTAAACATCTCTGAGAACATTTTAATGGTCCATGACTTTGCCGTAGGCTGTTAAACTACAGTTCAGTCCTTAGATAGCAAATGATTTAGAGGTACAGCTACAATACTATTAATGCCTTCAAACTTCTTTTTAAGGCACAGATGTTCTTGGGAAGTATTGCTACATAAAACGTTCTACAGTAAAATTAACTGCTGCAATCCATGATGTGCCCGGACATTCTTGTGGTGAGAGAAAAGCCTGGCTTAGGACATAGCTGAAAGCAATTTCTTCTGCTTAATGTTACTTAACATTGCAAACTTGCTTAAAGAGTTTGTTCACAATAGACACTTACTACATTATTGTTATGCTACTCTGACTGTTGTTATGAAATTACAATTTAAATTCTAATGCCAGGATTGGCATGAGCCTTCAAAACCCTTTTTTATGGAAGAAAAAAAAAAAAAGACACTTTTCCTAATATTTAACAAAAACTTTCCTTCATGCAGCTTAAGACCAGCTTCCTTTGTCCTGTCACCTTCTTAGTTTGGAAAAGAGACCAAACACCATGGGGCTCCAACTGCCTTTCGGGGATTGTAGAGAGTCAAAAGCCTCCTAACCTTCAGGCTAAACAACCCTGGTTCCTTCACACACTCCTCACAAGACTTGTTCTATAGACCCTTCACCAGCTTCATTGTCCTTCTCTCGACACATTCCAGCATCTTCTTTTAGTGAGTATCCCAACAGTCCCGGTGCAGCCTCACTGGTGCCAAGTACAGAGGCATGGTCACTGCCCCAGTTTTGATGGACACTGTTTTTGACACAAACCAGGATGATGGCACATGCTGGCTCATTTCAGCCCTATGTTGACCAGCATGCCCACATTCTTTTCTATGGGGGTGCTTTCCAGCCACTCTGCACCAAGCTTGGAGTATTCACCAAATCCTCATAACCCAAGTGCTGGATGAGGCTCTTGCGCTTGTTGACCTCGGCACATCGATCCTGGCCAGATCCCTCCATTGAGCTTTCCTATACTAAAGGAGATCAAAAACTCTGTGTCATCTGCAAACTTTCTGAGGGTGCCTTGATCCCTCACCCTGATCATTGAAAAAGATACTAAAAAGAATAGGTCCCAATACTGAGCACTGGGGAACATGATTTATGACCAGCCAGCAATTGGATTTCACTCCATTCCCACCGTTCTTTGGGCCCAGCCATCCAGCCACTTTTCAACCCAGCAAAGTGTCCAACCATTCAAGTCACGAGCACACAGTTTCTTCAGGAGAATGCTCTGGGAAATTGTGTCACAGGCTTTCCTAAAGTCTAGGTAGATAACACCCACAGCATTTCCTCATTCAGTAAGTGAGCCAAAGGTACTGTGCACAAGCAGAAAAGGGTCTCAGATATTTGGTGACTAGAACACTTAATAATCCATAGCAGTTTTCAAGAATGGATGAGCAAAGAAATAAAAGACCTGGCCAATTTTTTTTGTGGTCTAAGAATCAGATAAAACTATTTCCTAACTATTTGCTTAGTACAGGAGGTTTGTGTAGAAAATTAATTTATGCAATTCTCTGTCCAAGCTCGCTAGTCAGTGTGATACTTTAATTGCATAAATAAGATGAACAAAACAGAAGAATATTTACATTCCAATATCTACATATTTTAAATGATTATTTGAATTGCTGTAAGCATCCTGTCAAAATGAAGGCACAGATGTTGTTGCATGATGAGGAAAATTAGAGATAAAAAGTATTTCCTTCAGCGGGAGCTGCAAATCAGTCATTATTTATCAGAAAGAATTCACTGATTCGTTGATTTGTTCCCCCACCCTTTATGGCACCCTCCTAAT
This sequence comes from Psilopogon haemacephalus, assembly GCA_013396835.1. Lineage (NCBI taxonomy): Eukaryota > Metazoa > Chordata > Aves > Piciformes > Megalaimidae > Psilopogon > Psilopogon haemacephalus. Next base: position 288,447 of record VWZI01009400.1, read on the forward strand.
TTAAATAGCTTCCATGGAAGAAATTTATGGATTGAACCCCAGTGACTGCAGAATGAGCTAGTTCTGAACTCAGAGGTATTTAAGTTTATGCAAACATAGAACCAGTCTGTGATTCGTAAATTTAGTTGATATATGCAGGATGCACCTTCATTCAGAACTAATAACAAGTGTGAGCCTTTTAAGTAATTTCCAAGTTTTTCAAAGACTGCTGCTCTTTGAATCAATTTCTCAGTCAATACTCAATCACAAGAAGGCAGCAGATTGCAGACTCAACTTGGTAACCAACAGGTTCAGAGCAGGAGAAGTGAAGGGACCACAAAACGTCATAGGAAGCTTCACACAAGTCTCCACCTGTTGTGTCTCTCACTACTATTTGCAGCTATCCATACAGTCAGTGCACATAGTTTAATAACAGATAAATGAAAAAAAAGAGTTCTTCATTTTGCCCTGAGGAAGAAAATAGAATATAGAAGACTGAGTTACCTGTAATTTTGGAATCACTGCTTCTACAACCAAACACACCTCACACTACACTTATTGGGAAAAAAATCCCAAAACCAACAGGCCAGCTGAAGTAAGAATAATCACACAGAAAACTGCTAGAAGAAAATAAAATCCAATCCAAATTTCTGTGTGGCTCAAGACTGTAAGAAGAAATTGCACATCTCATATTGTTTCTCACTGAACCAATTAAGAACTCAAGAAGTGAAGAAAATAAAATCCCCACTGAAAGAACAAAAGGATCTGCCTGGCTTTTGTTTCTTTGCAGGCTTTGTTTTATTCTTTAATAAAGACTTGAGATTGAGAATTTTGTATGGGTTCTGAGAAAGAAAAAGTAAACCTCAGGAACAGATTTCTGAAGTTATACAATTGTGGTAACTTCCTCCAGCTTGCAGCAATCTTCAGGGAAAGCCACAGAGGGAGAGACAAAACAATCATCTCTTCTGTCTCAGGTTCTGCTGTCTTTAGGTGTTTTCCACTAGACCCTTTTTAATGAGCTCTAACTGAATGCAGTACTCCAGGTGGTGTCTCAGTAGAGCAGAGCAGAGGGGAGAATCACCTCCCTTGTCCTGCTGGTCACAGTTTTTGATGAAGTGCAGGAGATGCTTGGCCTTCGGAATTTGACCGAATATCTATTAATTGAAAATAATTTTGATTTATATGAATAAGGTTGTTATACTTTCAAAATTGCTGGAGTTACCAATGCACGTGGAAGCACCAAAGTGATAGAATTCAAAATTTCATTATGCTGTGTACTTGGAAGATGCTGGGTTTTATTTCTTTAATGAAACATCAGTATAATGTCATTATTGCTTCTCTTTGGCAGAACCACAGTTTTTCCTCAAACTAGAATATAAATTCTCCTATAGGTTAGTGGAGTCAATCCTGATAGATGTGTGATGTTTCCATGGACATCAAGGTGGTCAGTTAAGATAACAATGGTCTAGTCCACCAATTCAAGCAAGAGCCAAGTGAAATTCAAACTTTTGACAAGCTATGTTTTCTCTGGTTACCCAACAGCGTCTGAACACTTTTGGAATCCCAGAATTGTTTCACCTGGAAAACACTAACCCCATCTCTCTTGGACTCTTGGGGCTTCATTTTGCTCTCTGACCCAGAGAGAGCATCTCTACAGAGCAGCAGAGATGGGATCTTTTTAATTCCACAGAGCTTTATTTTTCTGTATTTATTTTTGTCATCCTGCAGCAAAGACAATATTTTGGCACTAACAACTATGATGATGGCATGGGAAAGCCATAAACTGTCTAAAAAGACATAAAGTTTTCCGGCTGATACGTATTAACCCTGGGAGGCCAGTGATGCAAGAACCATGCGTGCCAGAACTATCTATCCCAGAATATCCAAAGATGTTATGGAGGAGAGAAGCTCCAAAAAGACAGTACAGACCACACCACATTCAGTTGATCACAGAACCACAGAAACATTCCAGTTGGAAAAGACCCTCAGGATCACCAAGTCCAACCATTATCCCTGCTCTGCAAGGTGCACCCTAAACCATATCCCCAAGCATCACATCCAAATTACTTTTAAACACATCCAGAGTTGGTGACTGGATTGATTGTGACTCAACAGCCTCTCTGGGCAGCCCATTCCAATGCCTGACCACTCTGTTTGGGAATTTTTTTTCCTAATACCCAGTCTAAATCTACTCAGTTGCAGCCTGAGGCGATTCCCTCTTGCTCTATCACTATTTAACTGAGAAGAGACCAGCAGCATCCTCTCCACAACATCCTTTCAGTAGATAAGGTCTTCTGAATGCTATCTACTGAACTGTGGACAGTGATAAGGTCTCCTCTCAGACTCCTCTTCTTCAAACTAAACAGCTGCCTCAGTCACTCTTCATAAGATTTATTCTCCAGCTTCATTGCCCTTCTCTGCACTCACTCCAGCACCCTCATGCATGGAGATGCCCAAAACAACACAATACTGGAGGTGTAGCCTCACAGAGCCAAGTACAAGAGGACAATCACCTCCGTACTCCTGCTGGACACAGCATTTCTAATGCAATCCACAATGATGTTGCAGTGTTCCCTAGCAACTGAAAACACTAATACCAGGAAATGTGAGGAAAACTCAAGCACTATGACTTGCTGTGTGCTGTGTGTGAAAGACATATGGCAAAGTATTAAAAGAGGAGCCCAAAAATGTCTTTTCTTGGTAAAATTGCAATTTCTACCTCCTGTCATAGCCAGTTCTTGGGATATATTTTTACAATTATCTTTTTACTGCTGGAGTCGAGCTTTCTCTATCCTGCAGCTCTAATAAAGCACAGTTAATATAACTTGAAATAATAACAAGGGCTTTAAAATTCAGATTTTAATATAATTTATCTCAATTATATTATATTGATTATAGTATAATGTAATGTGTAAAGAATTATAATTTATGGTTTAATACTTTTTATGAAGGTAATGAATGGAATAATATTCTTCCCAGATATTGCTTTTGTGGTACAATTATATATTCTTTTTAATATGCTTTTCTGTGCCTCTAAAATGTTAGAAAGAATAGAAAGTGGGTCACAGAGCAATTTGATCATGTAAATAAGGTTGACAGAGGGAAGCATACACATTAATTTTGTGTGCATGTATATAAAGAAGTAAATGATCAGGACATTGATAATTACTGTGTGTATATATATGTGTCTGGTTTAGCCATTCCCTTGTCAAGATTGTGAGTTTACTGATGCTAGCAAAACCATCACTTCTCTTTCTGCTCTCTGAATTGAAGATAGAGCCTTCTTTTGATTTCATGTGGTTCCTGTGATAAGACACCAGTGGAGGGATCTTGCTGATTTGCATTGCACTGGAGTTCATCCCTCTCAAGAGACTTGGCTTCATACTGTTTATTCATCCATTAAAGAAGTATGTGTGTGACTCAAAATTCAAGGAAGCTTACATTAGCAATTAATTAAAAAAAAAAAAATCAATGAGGTTTTAAGTAGATTAAAAGTCTTCTAATGACAAGTCTATGAAATGGCAAAATGGCACGCTAGGATTAATCATTAACAAGAAAGCTGCATTTGTGTCATCGGTTTGCAGTAATGTGATCTTAATCCATAGTTAAAAACAAATGGAAACTATGAGTACAGTTATTAGAGGATAAATATTTCTCTTTCCAAATGGATACTGGGAAAATATACAGGGGGGAAAAAAAAAAAAAACAAAAAAAACAAAAAACCCACAAAACCCTGCACTCCATAAGTATTTAAACTTTACCTTTTTTGCCTTTGTGAAAGGTTTATTTTTGACACTGTAGTTTTCATTCTGCAGTGGAACAAAGCTGAAATCTAAACTCTCTTGAAAGCAATGATATAGCGTTGTCAACATTTTCTATTTCAGGTGTTCATACTTAAATGAGGCTAGGAGCTCATCTTCAAAATCAGTGTCTATGCATGATGCAGGAAGAGCTTTTTTTTTTTTTTTTGGCCTGAAAATTCTGAATCTCACACTTATGAAATCACTATTACTGAAAAAAAAAAGACCCATAAAATTTTAATTTATTCATGTAAAAGCCCTCTGCATGTTACACTGTTGTAAGTTGTGCTCTTTCATAACCATCAGAAGGCAACGGAAGAGCACAAATTTCTATAAAGTGTCTTCTAGGACAGATTAAACCTCCACAGGCATCTGTGGAGGAGGCTTCGGAAAATTCTGTGTATGTCCTTTTACCTTTTACTTGTGTCACAGGTACTGTGAGAAGAGTGGACTTTTATGTGGAGAAATGAAATGAAGTTAAGTAACTTAGCAAAAGCTGTTCCAAGTTTCTGGCATTTTCTTGAACAGTCAATACAAGGCTCCTTTTGCAACTAAAAAAAGACATAGGAAGCAATTTGTAACCCTATCTATAGATTTCAGCCTTTGAGTTAGAATTTATCCAGATAGATTTTACTGTGGCACTTAACTTTGTTGTGTTTTACTTTGGAAATAGGCTTTAAATTGTAATTGAGTGTAGTTTGTCAAACAGTGTGAGTTCTATAATATGTATATGGGTGAATACTGGCCTTGAGGAATATATCTAATCTTAGAGAATTAAAATATCTTTTTTTACCTCATTTCTGTCACAAGCATCAGAGTTCAGGTAAAGTCTTCCTTCTAATCCAGTCACTCTCTACCAAATTCCTTAAAATGATATTTATGAAGAGCACTGAGAGATTGAAAATTGTTGGCTCTTTGCATACTAAAAATTAGAGAATTGCTGCCCTTTTATTACACCTTAGGTATGTTGAGCAACAGGATGACACTTGTTAGGCCTCTACTGAGAATATTTCTGGCAAAAGATGTCATCCATGAGCTTTTGAAGAAGCTGTGCAATTCATATCACATTTTTTTGATGGTTCATAACCAGACAGTGCTATTTCCAATCAATTGTACTGCAGGCAGATTGTAAGAGAGATCATGAAGATACCTGATCTGAATCCATCATCCAAGGGGATTGAAGAAGATGCATTTATGAATGCTTTAGTTAAGAGTTTTTTCAGTGCATTGTATTGCACTCTATGTATATTTTGGAGGATTTTGATCCATGACATCTAGAATTTACACATAAATGCAATGCAATTACTATCAAGGCAGACACAATTTTATTTTGATTACTGTTCCTGCTGATAAAAGGCAGCAGCATCCTCCACTGGGTCAAGGATATGATAATCTTTGACCTCAGGTACGGTTGCGAATTAATATGATATAAAGGTTTCTGAATAGGGAGGCTATGGTAAGCTCGTGGAGCATGATTCTGCTATAATTACACCTGATGACTGCCATGGAGACAATCTATGCTTACCCTAAACAGCCTTTTCCTGTAAAGATGGCTCCAATAACATCCCTGTGTCTACTCCCTACTAAAGCTCTGGATTCTGACAATCCTTAATTTTCCCTTATCTACTCCCTACCAAAGGGCTGGATCCTCATAGTCATTAATTTTCCATGCCCCTAAATTACTATAAATGAGATTTTGTTTGCTAAACTTTGTTTTGTCTGTATTCCATACTGAGTATGGACATCTCAACAACATTTTAATAAAGAAACTTTGTGGTTTTTTGATATCCACTTTATTTCACAGCCTAAATTTTATATATAGTCCTATTTTATAAGGCCTAAAAATAAGTTGTGTTTTAATTGAAACTAATTTGGCCACATGTAGAAAAGTAGGTTTCTGAAAAAGGAACAGTGCAAATTCTTGTTGGTCTTAAAGGCAACAAAACAGCTCCTGGAGCAATGCAGGATTAAAAGCAAGACATTAACTGTTCACAGTAACAGGTTATCTATTATGCTGTTTCTTACAGAGCTGATAGCATTTAAGATTAGATTCTGGCAGCATCCCTTACCATCATCACTGTGTTTCTCTCTTAATAAAAGAGTACTTACATGAGAAATGTGTAAACTTTCTTCCTGAAACTGCTTGTCAAAGAATGTCTCGTTATATCATGAGCTTTATAGTAAATAAACATATACAAAATCTGTGAAAAGTAAAACTAATATTTCATTGTAATTTTTTACTCATGGCAACTTGCATGGTGTTTACATTTTTAGTCTGTCTTCTATAGAAGTAACTATAGATGTTTAGAAGTTGGTTTAGATAGCTTGTTGACGGATTCTACCTGACGTTCACAGCAATTACATTCAGTCACAGTTTACAAATTCCACCAAGTTTAAATCTTCCACCTGATCATTATTGGAGCGAAGAGCTTCAGTCGGACTTGCCAAGGCAGTTCTTGCCAATCACTGGTACATATGCTACAGCAGGACTGACAAGATTTGTGTGTGATGCTAGTCAAACAGGAACAGATAAAGTTTTACCAATATCATAAAAGAAATCAGTGCTGACTTTGGCTTGGTGAATTCATTGGTTCATCTCCCTGTGACTGGCTGGTATTCAGCCTATTACAAGAGAATCAGTGAAAATGTGGTCTGAGTGACTCTTATTGTGACAGTTTTAAAGATACTTCATCCCAAAATATGAAATTAAACCCTTGTTTGGCTGAGATATTTATATGTAGGTATGTATATATGTAGCACACATACACAGATCTACACAGCAGATGTGCACGTGTAATGAATCAGTCCACAAGGACTGCATGCACAGCTCTGAAAGACAAATGCCAAGAAAAAGGCAAAGTGTCTATTAAAAGTGAAAATCTCCTTCCTAAGCAGTCTCATCTGATTCCTTAAAAAATAGTGCCACTGGAGTCCAGTTCTTTCCTGTGTCCTTGATATCTGAGCTTAGTTTTCAAAGGTCATATATGAGAAATCATTCTATCTAATTATCTCATTTACAATTATACACACACACAAGAATAATTATACCCTTTCTTCTTGGTACTATGGGTCAAACACTACCTAAAAAGCCTGACACTACTTTTCTGTTGCTTCTGTCAAAAAATTCACAGACTGCACCAGTGAATTAATTCAAGTATTCTGTACACATTACATTCAAGAATTCATGGAAGCTTGTCAAGGATAAGGCACAGACCTCACACTAATCATCATAAAACTTCACATTTAACACCTTCTTTACTTTTTCTTGTGGTTTAACATCTCAGGTAAACTTATTTTTACTACAAATGTAGTGGAACACTGGAACAAGTTGACCAGGGAAGTAGTTGAGGTCCTGTCCTTGGAGATATTCAAGGTGAGGCTCAGCAAGGCTCTGGGCAACCTGATCTAGTTGAGAATGCTCCTGTTTATTGCAGGGTAGGGTGGACTAGATGACCTTTCAAGATCACTTCCAGCCCAAACCACTCTGTGCTTCCATATTTCCACAATTCTATGATTCTGTGATTTATTTCATCATTTTTAAAGACTGATGTGTTTTGTCTATATCGTAATTGTCTCCATTTAGCTGATCCGTGTCTCAAGCAATTACTTTCAGAAGTCATCTAGAAAGAAGATAGTTTTATGGTGGCTTAAATTGCAGAAGGGTAAATATAACAGCCAGAAACCATCCCGTGTTTACCTTTGTTCAGTGCAGTTTGCCTAAAGCACTTCAGTTTTGCTAAAAGTTAATGTGCTGAAGATCTGCCTTCTGCTGAAGTGAGTACTCGCTTGGCCAAGTTACTGTATTGTGTTGCCCTTGCTTTGGCAAGATTATTCAGCATTTTCCTTGGGGTTACTTTGAAATACATGCAATCGAAGACAATATGTGAGATAATTGCTTCTGCATCAGATCTTGGCCAGATTCTGCAATATCTATTCTGTAGATAAACTCTGCAGTTGCATCAAATTTGCATAAACCCCCTATTAAGTGACATTTCAGGTGGAATGCAGTAAGGGGTCTTCTATAATCATAGTAGAATAATTTGATTTAAGAATATTTGGGTGTTGCTTTTTAATTATTCTTACTTATTTTTAATAGATGATACTGGTTCTGAATGGCTACCAAACGATAAGAAGATCAAAGTAAATTATTATTCCCGAAAGTGGGTTCAACTGTTCTGAACCTGTTATCCCTGTATTAGTAGGTGTTGTTAGTACTGTAATTATAAGTAATCAGACATCTTTGGTGATTTTGTTGTACCTTTTTGACAGAGAATGATAACAACATGAAAGAAAGATTTCTGAAAGGACAATCAAGCCAAACTTGTCAAGCAGCTTTGAGCTCCTTTAAGTGAGTTGGTCAACACAGTTCAGCTCTGGATTTTCACCACCACCAGGCTACAGGTTGTTTTGCCAGATTAGAGACAGGGAAACCAAACATATTCTAAAAGGCAATATGGTTTTGTTTTTAAAACATCCCAGATTTCACCATATTCAGAATCACTTTAGCTGAAGTACCTACAAATTCAGTGAGGAAGAAACCCAGTTCTAATATGCATGGTGCTGAAAGTAAGATCTGAAAGACTTTGTTTGAAAAGAAGATGTACAAACCCAAGGGGGGAAAAAACCCCCAGAATTAGAGAGCAGTATGTTTATTGTTTTCTTAAAGGACACAGCCTTTTTTTCTTTTTTTTTTTTTTCCTCTATTTTTTGCTATTAAACTATGTATGTGATAAAACTTATGGGAAGCTTTAAATGAATTCAGTTCTTATTGGGTTCTAACTTGCTTTTACCTTTCCTTCTCTCCCACAAGACCAGCTTTATGGAAAACAAGCTCCTACTCTTCAGTACTTACAGCCCTTTACAGGGAACTAGTGCATGATTGATTTTTTCCTCCATAAATACATATATTTGTCTCAAAACTCAATGGGAGGCTCTAACACCTTAGCAATATTTTCAAGTAAATAGTCCTTTGAGGGCCATGGTGGTGGAAAATATTTTCAGATTTGAATAATGTGAGATATGAAAAGCAAGTCTTCATTTGATAGATTTTTAATGGGGAAAAAAGTACAGACCTTTTCCAGAGCACAGTGAAATGTTACAGCAGTAGAGGTGAAACAGTTAGGGATCTAAGAGGGAGTAATGTAATAATCCTTGCAGAGTATGTGCTCAGATGTGTTACATGAAAGGCTTGAAGCCATCTGTCCAAGAAGAGTAAGCAGCAAGCTGATAAAATCCTAAACTGAAAGAATTAACTCATTGAAAATGACAACCTGAGAGAGTGCTGGAGACTGTAGACTAAAGCCATCCAACTCCTTCAAAGCACACTTCACTGAGCCTGCTAGAAGTATGTTTGTAAGTACATGAACATGTAAGTTGGACTTTAAAATACAGAAAATTAAGAAAAGATTTAATTGCAAGGCATAAACATAAATTGTGGCATTAATGGTACAACCAGAAAAGCTGTTCTCAAGTCTGTTGCTGGATTTTCAGTGCTACTCACATGGCCCAAGGCTTCTATAAATGAATGAAAATTCAACAATTCCCATTCAGCTCACTATGTAGATGGATGAATATATCTCAGAAAAACAATTTCATTTAGAGCTGTGTCTGTCCTTTTTTGCTGACATCCTGGTTTTTTCTCACTTCATGTTTTAGCCAATATTTGACAACACCAAACAGAGCCTTCTGCTCCTATCTATATCTTGACCATTCTCATGCAAAATTGTCTGTACAAAAGGCATTTTACTTTTGCCTTCAGAAAATGTACTCTAACATTATTATTTTGCTTTTTGAATTCTACTCCATTAAAAAAATATCAGACAGCAGATAAAATACTTGAACAATTACCTATCCTACTGTGTCTTTGAAGCCTTACTTACTATTTCAATATATTTTCCTCTTAACTCTATCTTCCACTTGCCAATGGAGCTGAAGAACAGAACATCAAAGAACATTTTATCTCATCATTCCCAAGGTGGGATGGTATTTGGATTCATGGAGGTTTGCACGTGCAAACTTTTGCGTCCTGTTTTAGGACAGATCTTATAGATACATCATCCTTTTTCAGAACTAAAACCTTTTTTTCTGAGGTGTTAGATATGTTGAAAATATAAACCGTGCTTGAAGTGATTAGCTGCTATGAGGACAGGCTGAGGGAGCTGGAGTTGTTCAGCTTGGAAAAGACTCCAGGGAGACCATAGATCTGCCTTACACTAGTACTGGAAGGGATCCTGCAGAAAGGCTGGAGAGGGACTTTTCATAAGGATATCCAGTGGCAGGACAAGTATAATGGTTTAAAGCTAAGGTAGAGCAGGGTTAGACTGGATCTGAAGAAGAACTTTTTCAGTATGATGGTGGTGAGACTCTCAAATAGGTTGCCCAGGGAGAATGTGGATGCCTTCTCCCTGCAGGTGTTTAAGGCCAGGTTAGATGGGATTTTTGAGCAGCCAAGCCTAATTGAGAGGTGTCCCTGCCTATGACAAGGAGGTTGGGGTAGATGATCTCTGAAGTTCCTTCCAACCTAAGCTATTCTGTGAAAGAAAATCTCTGTTAAATTTGACCCTCCCTATGAATTGGTGGATCAATATCCTCACACAGAATACAACTGCAGTAATATTTCACTGAATTTTTCACTAAATGAACCATTTAACATCATATGCATTTACCTTACTTTTTCTATTACTTTAATGCATTTTTTCACATCTAGCCAGGGTTATATATTACTAATGGCTTGACTCAGCACTGCCAACTATGTTATTATATACTAGAAGCATTTTGCTTTTCTAAATTCTTTCTGATTATTTATGACATATTCTATGTGATGGAAATCACTAGAAGACACATGTCAATGGGAATGTTAATATATTGACAGAAGGTAAAGATAATAATTCAGGTCCTGAATATGCATGATTAGCAGTGTCTTAATCCTGTCAGTCTAGGGAGGCCTAACTTCAAGGTTCTTGCTGTAAAAGACCATAAAAGAATAGAATGCCAAAATCATAAGGAGATGGTTTGCAAGAATTCAGTCATTAGCTATGGCTAGTTAAGACTAATCATCATCTATGTTGGCCAAGAACGCCAAGAGCATCCTGGCTTGTATCAGAGACAGTGGGGCCAGCAGTAGGGCAGTGATCGTAAGTGCAGAGGTCACACCTCAACTGCTGGATTCAGTTTTGGGCCCATCACTACAAGAAGGCCATTAAGATACTGGAGTATGTCCAGAGAAGGGCAAGGAATCTGTGAAGGCAACCTGCTTTAGATATAACAGGTTTTTATTATCCTCACAGCCTTACTCAGCTGAGGTCCAAATATCTCCAAGGATGGATATTCCCCAACCTGTCTCGAAAGCTGTGCCAGTCTTTAACCACCTTCACTGTAAGATTTTGTTTTCACTGTATCTAGTCAAACCTTACCATTAGACTTTGACCCACACAATCATAGGATGGTTTGGGTCAGAAGGGACCTCCAAAGGTTATCTAGTCCAACTCCCTTGCACCCAGCAGGGACATCCACCACTAGATCAGGTTGCCCAGAGACCTGTTGAGCCTGACCTTGAATGTCTCCAAGGATGGGACAACAATTACATTTGTATTTAGTGATAATAAAAAACTGACGAGCTGCCTGCAGACTATTTTTGTAGCTGCTGCTAGTAAACTATAAATAATTATGCTACATTTGACACACTGACATTTTGCATTGCTATTTCATTTTATTCTGTGTATGTTGCTTGTGTACATTTTTTCCCTAATACTTTGGAAATTGTGTCTTTTATTTTGGAAGTCTGTCACTTTGAGTGTATGCTTTCTACTTCCAGAAGGGCTCCATCATGATCTTTCAACCACAAAAAAAAAAAACCAAAAAAAAAACATTATTGAGGAGACAAAAACTGGGCTGATGCCAAATTAATCTGAAAGCAATCCCATTGAAAATTACCGCTAGACCACATCACTGCTCTAACACCTTCATTTGTATCATCAGAACTCAAAAGTTGAATTTAGCTAGACCTACTCACCCTAATCTTTCACCTAATTCACCAGAAAACTACCAAGAAACTTAACAGCATTGCTAACATTGATGGCTGAAAGGAAATAGAGCAGATTGTGGAGTTTCCATCCTTGGAGATATTCAGGAAGTATCTGGATATGATTTTGGTTTTGGTCAGTGGGACCTAGGGACCCTTGCTTGAACAGAGATGTTGGACTAGAAGAACTCTTTAGGTCCTTTCCAACCTCGTATGTACTATTTCTATAATTGTAACAGAAAATATGATGAAAACTAAGAGACAGTAAGTCTTTGTCACATGCTTGCATTATTTATAGTGATATACGTTGCACATTTGCATCATGAGTAGTGGTACTATGCCATAGATAGTTGTGATCACTGTAATAAATCCATAGCTCAACAGTAGGACAAAAATGTCATTTTTTTGACAGCCACAAAGAGTTTCATAGCAAGAACAGCATTTGTTTTGTTCTAAAATACATTTTTTACTGCAGCTAATGCTTATTATTCAACAATCTACAACAAATGACAAGTAGCAGAGAGCCCCTAATGTATGGAATCCTTCCGTTTACTAAAAAAAAGTGGTTTTGTTTTTACAGGTTGGCACTTAAACTTTATGGGCTCCTGAAGGAAATGAAACAGGAACAGTTATTAAAAGTATTCGAAGTCAGAAAAATGCTTCTTCCCTTTACAAGTTCTAATCTTACAGGGTAGCTTAACTGCATTTTCCAATGCAAAAGCTGGTGTAATTTTGCCAGGGATATACAAATTTACAGAAACCTGTCACAAGGCTCAGTTTTCCTGGAAGCATTTGCTTTCATTTTAAGCCACTAAAGCCTAGAGTCGGAACTCTGATGTTAAATGCTGTGTTTATATACATTTTTTAATCTGGTGTCTTTTCTGTTTGTTGTGAACTATGTGCTATTACATATTTTATCTCCTCTGTGTGTTTTCTGCTAGAAAAGTTTTGTTTGAATCCTTTACAACACAGAATCAGAGGATCTTAGCATAGTGGTGTAATGGAGGGGGTAATTAATTGATTGTGAGATGGCATTTTTCCAAAATTAATATTGTTCATTAATTTTGGTATTCAAAACTCTCACCAACCCTGGCTACTAATTTTAATAATAATCACATTCTCTTTCAACAGTGAAAACATTATACAAATTAATAACTGGATCTAGAACAAATAAGTAGCAGTATATAAACATTTAAACTCAACTGAATTGGAAGAGAAGGTTCTTGCAGTCCATATACTGCTTGCCCACTAGATGGACTCAAGGAAGCTCCTTTCTGCTTATGGCAGAAGGCAATTGGTAAATTACAAGAGGGCTTAAGTATTTACTCACAAAATATTATCACCCAACTCACAGGGCTAGCTACAGCTTCAGACAGTACCCAAACACTTGCATGGGTTTCTGTTGGTGTCTTCTTAGCCGCTAAGGCTTCTGATTGTTCCCAGGCATCACATGCTGCTGGGGAAAGGGGCCAGATGATCTCTGACCTTATCTTGGCTCCTCTGGATGATCTGTGTACTCCCAGGACTTCCCATCTTGGCAGGAGGCTTTCAGATGTAGGCAGGATGTCTCATGATGTGCAGTCTCAGCACAGATGACACTGGCTACATAGGCCTATTGCATGGAGGTATCTGGAGACTGTTCCTGGTAAACGTGAAGCAGGCAGTTTCCAGGCAGTTCAGGAGGCACTATGGCTGTGAAGCAGAACACTGCCAGAAGCAGAGAGCAATGGTGGCCCAAGACTAATTGGCCTTTGGACGCAGAATAGCAAATCATAATGGCAGTTAACCAAGCTTGACCATATTAGGTGAGGCCATAGGCTTGCTTTACCCAAACTTGGGAAAGACATAGGCCTCGCATGAGCACAGGCTAAAGCCAAGTGTTTATCACAGGATGCAAACAGGAGCAAAACAAGTCTGGGCAAGCCAAGGTCCTTAGACACATTGGCTCCAGGTTCTTTGTCCTCTTTCCCACAGTTGCTTCTCCCCAAAACAGAGCAAGGGCAGAAAAACATGTCTAGGCAATCCAGGACAAGTTTAAGTCTATTTTGGCCTCTTCAGGCCTACCACAACTGGTGGGAGATGAAAGGTACCTCTGGAGATCATCTTAGTCCAACTCTCCTGCCAAAGCAGGTTCACCCACGGGAGGTTGCACAGAGTAGCAATCATAGAATGGTTTGTGTTCCAAAGGACCTTGAAGATCATCTAATTCTATATCCTCTGCCATGGGCAGGTTCACTTTCCACTAGACTTGGTTGCTTACAGCCTCATCCAACCTGACCTTGAATGCTTCCAGGGAGAGGGCATCCACAATCTTCTTCAGCAATATGCTCCAGTTTCTCTCCACCCTCACTATAAAGAATTTCTTCCTAATCTCCATTTTAAATCTCCCCTCTTCCAGCTCAAAGCCATTGCCCCTTCTCCCAGTCTCTACAAGCCTTTGTCTAAAGTCCCTCCCCAGCTCTCCTGTAGCCCCTTTCAGGCACTGGAAGGCTGCTCTAAGTCTCCTTGTACTTTTCTCTAGGCTGAACAGCCTCAATTCTCTCACCCTGTCCCTTAGGAAAAGTTCTCCATCCTTCTGATCATATTTATGGCCTGGTCTGGGCCTGCTTCAGTTGTTCTATGTCCTTCTCCTGCTGCTGGTCCCACAACTGGACACAGATGGGATCTCATGAGAGTAGAGGAGATGGGCAAAATCCCCTCCCTGTCCTGCTGCTCTCACTTTGGATGCAGCCCATCACGTAGCTGCCTCCTGGGCTGCCAGTGACCATTGCTGGGTCATGGTAAGTTTTGCATCCACTGACACTCCCAAGTCCTTCTCCTCCAGACTGCTTTCAAATCACTCCTTGTTTATCCTGGGTTTGTGCTTGGAATTGTTCTGACCCAAGTGTCAAACCTGGCACTTACCTTGTTGAACTTCATGAGGCTGGCACGATATAAATTTCACAGCTGTCCCAGTTTGGTAAAAACTTAAAGGTCCTGGAATCACTGCATTTTCTCTGGTATTAGTGTTTGGCTTTAGAATTTACTTTCTTTTTCTCAGATTTATAATTTATAGTGCCTCATGGAAATAAGTAAATATCCTCTACTCTTTATTCCAAAGCTAAAAAGGAAGGAATCATTTAGGTAATGAAAATTCTCATTTTGTTTTTGATACTTTACCATCCTGACTTCATTAATGTTTATAAATATGTAAAGGGTGAGTGCCAAAAGAATAGAGCCAGGCTCTTCTTGGTGACACCCAGTGACAGGACAAGAGGTAGTGGGTGGAAGTTGAGGCATAGGAAGTTTCATATAAACAGGATGAGGATTTTTTTTCCATGTGAGGGTGACAGAACACTGGAACAGGCTGCTCAGGGGTTTGTAGAGTCTCACTCTCTGGAGATATTCAAGACCCAGCTGGATGCATTCCTGTGTGATCTGGTATAGGAGACCCTGCTCTGCACGGGAGTTGGACTGGATGATCTTTGAAGGTCTCTTCCTGCCCCTGACATTCTGTGTTTCTATGTGATTCTGTTTGAAAGTGGGTAATGCTTAAAAACAATGCCTATACCAGGATACGTGTGTAAAAATTGGCTCTATAAATAAAAGCAGGCTATTTTAAGTCAGTTTTGAATGTCAATGTGACCTGGATGGTTTCACAATATTTCACACTCACAGCAGAAGGGTTTCCTTGTGGAAAGTGGTACAAACAGCTGAGTTTGAGGCAAGTCTTCCACAAGAGGGCTCAATATTTCAAACTCAGCCTTGCCAGGTCACAGCTGACAAACTGCCCAGCAGAGACTCCTGCCACAGAATCAGCAGGAATTTAGTTTTCTCTTAATTAAGTTAATTTTACTAATATTGTGAATCTTTCACAGTATTGCTTAGCTATGTCCACTTAACATTTCTAACCCTATTTACTGGAAATAATTCCAAAGGGTTCCAAAATGGTTGCAACTAATATTGTTTCTAAAATATGTGTTTACACCACAATCTGAAACAGCACGGATGTTTCTTTTAGGACCTCAAAAACCTGTGTAGTTGCATTTTCATACATAATATTAATATATTCCATCACCTCTGTAGATAAAGACTGTTTATAAATGAGAAAATGTTATGGTTTCTTAGGGTCTAAGGTTCCAGAAATGCTAGAAGCAGCCCTTTCCATCTTGTTTGTTCATTTAATATCATTATGCTTCTAAAAACACTTCAGAAGAAATGTGGAAATAAATAATTTGCCCCTCATCGTGGAAGCCTAAATTAAGGCATTTTAAAACACCCTTTTTGAACTGATTGATTCATCCTTAAAATAATTTGTCACTATCTACAAAGTGCCAAATTTCTCAAACTGCTATTAGCTATCTGATAGTTACTAAAGTAGTCCTGTGTCTGTGGTCTGCATTCTTTATTGGGAGATAAAACACAAATAACAGTGTAATACTTTCAATATGTTTTGCTTTTCTATTTAGGGGAAATGCTGTATGTCTCGTGGCTGGCTTCATAAACCCTGTGTTGCAGCATATTACTATTAAGTCAACAGAAATCACAGTCTTAAAATCAGTCAGGGTTGGAAGGGACCACAAGGATCATCTAGTTCCAACCCCCCTGCCATGGGCAGGGACACCCTACCCTAGATCAGGCTGGACAGAGCCTCATCCAGCCTGGCCTTAAACACCTCCAGGGATGTGGCCCCAACCACCCCCCCGGGCAACCTGTTCCAGGGCCTCACCACTCTCATGCTGAACAACTTCCTCCTCACATCCGATCTGAATCTCCCTACCTCCAGCTTTGTTCCCCATTTACTGAAGCAGAATCTCACCTGCAGCTTGCCCTGACTGTACAGAAGTGAATATAAGTAATATGTTTTCAGCATCATATGGCTCAAAATATTTTCAGAAATTAAAAAAAAAAAAGTATTATCCTTTGATCCTTAGATACTTTAGCCAGAAGTCAGAAGTGCAGAAACATCTGAAAATCTAAAATTCTGAGATGGAAGACTGGAGTCACCATCTCTGCCAGTGTTTCAAAGATGTGGTGCTGACAGATATGGTTTAGTGGTGGACTTGGCAATGCTAAGGTTAGTGGCTGGATTCTATGACCTTAAAAGTCTCTTCCAACCAAAATCATTCTATGGTTTTATGGTAATGTGGTACAGAACAGTTTCCCCAGCAGGTGTTGGAGCTGATCTTGCCAGGGCTTTAACGCCAACTAAGCTTCACATGGTGGATGAAGCCCTCCAAGCCTCAGGCCTCAGAGAATTCTTATGACCTTCCTTTTACACCAAGAGAAATGACCTTTGGTCTTGGAAAATGTGTGCTGTCTTAGAGAAGCTGTACTGCCAAGTGTGTATTTGTATATGTATCAAAAGAAAAAGGTAACTCTCGGACTTAAGATTCTGGCAAATAAAGGGGAAAAATGTTTTAATTTGGTGGTATAGCTTTGGATTTTGAGACACTTGGTAGTGATTATTTAATCTAGGATTCACTTGTGTGCTGAGAACATCTTTTGTGATTCAAAAAAAAATCTGGTATTTCTTTTAATTTGTTCAATACTAAGGAGAGGGGAAAAAAATCCAAAAACACCAAACCAAGAATCCAGAGGGAAATGCATTGCTGTAATAATGGTGAAATTATCAGACTATTTAAATTAATGTGGGCTTTCCAAGAAGAAAAATATTTAATTCTTTTCCTGGCTATAAATTACGGAAAATTCTCCAATCCTCCAAAGATTCTCCCAGTAAAGTATTTGTAAAGAATTACTATAATTAATTTTTATTACATGCCCCCTTAGGCTTAAGTTTTACTGTATTATTAGAGGAAATGTTAAAATTTGCACTTGCATAGATTTATTTGCCTTGAATGTGCTTAATTAAGATTGAGGAATGACAGGGGTTTCAGTTCTGTGTGGATGAATATTGAGAAACAAGGATGCACATCAGTAAGACCATTTCTGCTGTCTAGTATAATCTTTATACTGGAAATGAATGCTAACTTTTTCCACACTCTAAAGCCTCTTCTTTTCTAAAGCCTCTCCTTTTTTTTTTTTTTCTTAGCAATTATGTCTGCTTTGACCATTCAGCCAATACTGTGCATAGATCATGAACACACCGAATGTGAGCTATAAGTTCAGCTCCTGTGAAGCAAATTTTACTGTTTGCATCATGAACTTGAACCTGCTTTACAGTCCTGGGAGTTGTTAGAAGTAAATTATTATACACAATCACGTGTTGTACTTCAAGGTGAAGCTTTAAAGAAACAAGACAGTAGAAAAACCCCAGGGTTTCTCAGATTATATGGAAATGATTTCAAAAGTACTTCAGATGCATTCAGAAGACTGTGTCCAGCAGGTTGAGGGAGATTCTCCTCCTTCTCTACTCTGCCCAGCTGAGGTCACATCTGGAGTATTGTGTTCAGTTCTGGGCTTCCCAGTTCAAGAGGAAACAACCAGGGAGTGTCCAAAGGACAAAGATGCTGAAAGGCCTGGGTCATCTTTATGAGAAGGAAAGTCTGAGTGAATTGGGGCTGTTTAGCCTGCAGAAAATCAGACTGAGAGGGGTTGTGATCAATGCTCAGCAAGACCTAAAGGTGGGGAGAAGCAAGAAGATTGGGCCAGGCTCTTTTCCATAATGTTCTTTGATGGGTCAAGGGGCAATGGGCACAAGCCAAAATCCAGCAAGCTCCATCCAAACAGGAGGAGAAACTTCTTTCCTGTGAAGTTGACAGAGCCCTGAACCAGACTGCCCAGAGAGGTTGTGGAGTCTCCTTCTCTGGAAATATTCCAAACCCAGTTGGACATTGTGACCCTGAGCAATCGGCTGTGGGTGACCTTGAGTTAGCAGGAATGTTGGCCTGGGTGATTTCCAGAGGTCCCTCTTCCAACTGACACCATGGTGGAATTATGTGAATTTCCCAGTGGAATATAGAATTTCCCAATAACATTCAGAGAACTTATGCTTTTGCCTCCATGATCCTTAGAAAAGCGAAGAAACAGACTGATGCTGTGTATCTTGGTCCTCTTTCACTATCACTCTTTAGATGGGTGTTTTTTCTGTCTTACTCACAGTGCTCTTCTGTGCCAAAACATTTTTTTTTCCTATACTTCCAGCTGCTTCATGAGCTTTAAAAGGTGAAATAATTCTATGATGATAGGTTTCAAGAGACCAACATTTTCTCCATCTTGGCCAATGTTTCAACAACATGGTCAACTAAAGAAGTCCAGAATGCCTTTCCACTTTTGTCTTATACATTAATTTGCTCTAATTCACACAGATTTTTACATCAAGAATGTCATGAGTGAAGTCTTCCACTCGTTAGCCCTATGTCTCACATGGACCTACAGTGCACTCTTTCTTTTTTTCTGCTCCTTTAAAACCCCTGTAGCTTTAGAAGCTAGTGTTCATGGAATTGCTGCAGAGGCATCAGACAGGAGCCACACTGGGGGGGAGTGAACAACCTCTTGATTATTTCTTCTGAGCGATGGAAAAGGGGAACATAGGAAATTTTCTTAAAGCAGAGACCTGGGGTGAAAAGGAAAACTGGGTTCCGCAAAACTGAGAAAAATTTCATCCCTGGATGAAAGATGGGATAAAATAAGGGAAAGTTCCATCACACAAATTAGGTTGCTTTGGAGCTACTTCCTAACTCACTTTTTTTTTTTTTTCATTTGGCTATGAAAACCAATACTGGCTTGGAGTCCTGTTGCAATGTTCATGTTGAAGCATCCTTGTCGATTAGCTCCCATAGCTCGAAACTTTCTCATCCAGAGACCTGAGAAGCTGTTTTGTCTCTGTGTGCTGTTGGAGAAGTTATGTGGTGCTTTTTTATGTCAAGAATCCACTTTCTGATTTTTTTTTAGCAGACAAATAGAGAAGGGTGTTTGTTAGATAGAAAATACAATAGATTTTTATCAGCAATGTTTCATAAATTGCTAACTGGAGATTTATTTTTTTTTCTAGTATGATTCATTAACAATTAAAATTAAGAAATTAATTATGCTGGAGAGAGTAGATGACTGAACTTGACACAAAACCCTATACATCAATTGAGGTTTCTTTCTGTGCTGACTGGAATTCAACACACTTCAAGAGCTGGTGCAAAATCAGTGCATCACTTTCTGAAAAGACCTAAATGTGAAGAGGAGCCTTTGCTGGTCTTTTGCTATGACAATTTGCTCATCTCATGCAATACCATGTATTATCTGGCTGTTTTAAAATGTCCTTAAAAACAAACAAATATGCCTCAAACCCACACAACCTCCCACTTTAT
>VWZI01009400.1:308493-330741 GCA_013396835.1 Psilopogon haemacephalus
CCGCCCGCAAACAAACACCAATGCAACAAACAAAGAAACAAAAACAAAACACCAACAAACAAACCATATCCAAAACCATTAAGGATAACCTGACTTTCTAAAGTAAAGGCAAACAAGCCCTAATAATAAAATTAACAAAATAAAAGTCTGAGAAAGTTACAAATCTGTAGCTTATTGTGGGAATGTGAAATAATGAACAGTCTGGCCTTGGTTCATACAGTTGAGGAAAAAAATCTGTGGTACACAGAATACAGGTCTCTGATTCTCAGAACGTGGCAACTGCGTCCCACAAGGGAGTAAGAGATAGACATCTGGTTAGAGAATAACAGGTTATCATGCATATTAATGAGTGGGGCTGTGCTTGCCTAGGTTGTGTAAATGGATGAATATTTGTAGGCATGGTGCTCAGTACTTGATCTATATAAACACAGGTGTAACAGGTAATAAAGGGCTTCTACTAGTTCACATTGAATTGAATGGAGTCCATGGTGCATCCTTAATGGCAGTCTGACAACTTATTAATTTAGTTTGAAAATGGATGTATCACAGTAAAAAAGAAATTTTTGACACTGAGGGTAGTGAGACCCTATCCCAGTTTGCCCAGAGAGGTAGGAGATGTCTCATCCCCGGAACCATTCCAGGGCAGGTTGTCTGGGGCTCTGAGCAGCCTGCTCTGTTGCAGATGTCCCTGCTGGCTACAGAGGGGTTCGACTGGATGAGCTTTAAGGGTCCCTTTTAATCCAAACCAGTCTGTGATTCTGTGACTCTACATTTAACAGCTCAAACTGCCATATTTTGGAAACCATAAGACTCAAAGTGGTTACCATGTCATAGGAGTTGATATTATGCTGAACTCCTGGTTTTCTGTTTCAGAAACTGCTTCTGAAGTACCACAGACTTAGTTTCAATAATAAAGCTCATTTATAGTGGTTTATATTAGTACTATCAAATGTTTTTGTAATAGCTTGTTTTAGTGTAGTTATCTTGGCTATTTTCTATGAGGGCACTTTCCTACTCTTCTGGAAGATGCCATCATTTATTTTTTTTTTTTAATGACCCCTACCTCAAGCTACAGGCATTAATATTTATCCTATTTCTTTTAGATTTCCGATGGTGGAGTGCAAGCAAAGAAATCTCTCATTTGCTGGCAGCCGCAACTCAAAAACAAAGGAAAAAACAAAAATAGGAGGTCTGAGATTCCTGAAAGAAGATTCTTACAGAAGTGTGGACAAGCACATGAAACGATTTGTCCCTTTCCAGTCCTTGAACCAGAGTCCATGCTGTGCTTTGTGTTTGCTCCTGTAGAGATATTCACAGAAGCTAGGTAGCTGATTCATTTCATTACGACCATCTTTAATGCTGCCCTCAATGTCTTCTTCTGCCACTAGCAGAAGTGCTCATTAACTGGAAGTGATAATAGCAATTTAGGAGGACTTTCCACCATTAAAAATGAATTATTTTATTTATATTCTTTCCATCTTATTGCCAAGGAAAGAAACATGAGCAAAATATGGTAAGATGGAGCACTTAAGTGTCATTCAGTTTTATTTAAAGGAAGATCTATGGAATAACTGCACAGTTCATCAAGCAGATGAATATAAATAGTACTGCCAATGTTTTATGTTGGCATGTAGCTAACAAAAGGTGTCAAAAACAGCTGAGTTAACAAAGAAATAAAGCAAACATCATTTTAAGTCTGAATTACAGTGCTGGTGGAATTTAAAAATTCCTCTGTGTGAGCAAAACATTGATGATGCCACATGTGGATAAAACTCTTCCACAGTCATTAGAATTTTCCAGTTTCTAGAGCTGACATGAAAGCTGAAAGAAATACCACCAAAAAAACCACAAATTGGAATGCATAGTGGTGTATGTGGGCTTTTCTGAAAGAAAATGGACAGCATTTTGGGTGTGTGAAGGTCAAACTCTTCTTGCACAAAACTTACTGTTTCATTTAATTCAGCTTTGGGTGATGCTTAGTTTGAAAACATGCAGCTTAATCCATAAGGAACCTCTTTTATGTCATCCAGTTTCATTTCTGCTCCAGTCAAGACCCCTAATGCACCAACAGTCTGTAACTGCTATGAGCAGTCTGTCCTGGGACCTCTACTCTTACCTGCATCCCAGGGGCTCTGTTTCACCTCAGACTCACTTCAAGCTCCTGCTCTCACCTGAACAATGTCTGTAAGGAAGTCTGTGCCAAGGCCTGTACATTGCTGATCCTTATTTCTTGCCTGAGATCCTGTCAGATCTGACTCACCATCTTGCATTTTTTGGATGATGATCTGACTGCCAAGGGAACTTGTTCATCTCACCAGCCCTGTTCTCTGCTATCCGAGTAGGGTACAGCAAAACTACAGGGCTTGTGGAGATGTTGATGCCCTTCACTAGTGTTGCAAACAGCCTTACTTCCTTCTAGTCCCATTCTTACTGCTCTGTAACACTCCAGAAGCTTAATTTTCTCTTTTGCCTGCTGAGAATTTCAGACAATTATCTTCTGGTGCTTTTCATGATTTTCAGTAGTGGAGTTACACCTTTGAAGGCAGCTTGAGGACACGCCGATTTTTTTGCTTCACTGAAATCAGATTTCACTTTGCACGGAATTCTGTGCTGTGATTGTTTTTACTTCCACATTGTGCTTGCAGAATAAAGACCTATTATCATTTTAAGCTAAGTTTAGGAGTGTGAATAATTATCCAGCTTGTCTCTTTGGCTTAACTTCTTGGCAGGAAATGCAGGTGCACATATGAATTAACAAAAATAAACTCTGAATCTGATGGCTGTGTGCATGAGAATTCAATAGGATAAGCAATTTCTAGACATACTGTGACTTTCATCTCTTTGGGACATTCATGTCTCGTATACTATTGATACAATGAAAAAAAAATCTGAAATCCATATTTCAGGGTTCGGGAACTGAATAGGTGAACAGGCACTGCAGAGCCTTTCAGCATCATGAGCGTATATTTTATTTGTTGAGCATTATCTTCTCTGATTATACCATACATTATGATGTGAATCGTAGAATTATCAAATTAATTGAGTTGGAAGGGATCTTTAAAGGTCACCTAGTCCAATCCCCCTGAAGTCAGCAGGGACATCTGCGACTAGAACAGGTTGCTCAGAGGCCCAAACAACATGATCTGGAATGGTCCCAGGGATGGGGCATCTACCACCTCTCTGGGCAACCTGAGTCAGGGTGTTCTGCTGGTTTGAGGCTAATTGGAATGTTCTAATATGAGAAATTAGATCACTGGTTTTAAAAAGAAAATAATTATGAAGTCTATATCATTCACTGGTTCACTAAAAGGGATAAAAAGCCAAAGTACAAACAGTCTGTACTGTTTTTGCTTATGACTGTTACATCTCTTCACTTCTCTCTCTAATCTCTTCCATTAACCTTAGCTAACAGATAACAAGTAAACCTTGATGGTTGTTTTCTGTCTGGGAGAGAGAGAAGGTGAAGTTGTTCCCTTCTGCACTTTTGTTTGTCCAGGAGGGAATTTGGATTTCGGTATTATTTCTCAATTTTATATAATTGTAAATACTTGTAAATATATTGTACATATATATGCTTATAAATTTACCTTTGCTGTAAATGTAGCTTTATCTTACTTCCAAGCTATTTGAGATGGTCTGGTAAATTTCAGTTAAGTTGCGGGGGGAGGGGAAATTCCCAATCCATTATATTTATGTGTCAAAAATGTCTTTCTTCTATCTAGTTTAAACTTCTTTTCTTTTAATTAAAACCCTTGTCCTATTACAACAAGCCCTGATACAAAGTCTGTACCCATCTTTCCTAAAAGATCCCAAGATGACTGGAATTATAAGAACGAAAAAAAACAAGATATTTTTTGAAGCTCAAGAATTACATTTTAGATTCAATAACATAAAATAGTGCCTGTTATAAACTCCTCCTCCTCCCCTCTTTTGTACAGGAGTGTCTTCAAGAAAGTGGCACATATAACATTAATGAGAATATTTTACTTCTTCCTAATACATGTACAACTGCAGAATCAGTTCAAATTTTTTTGAGATTGTTGTGGTGGACCTTACAGGTCAAAAGTAGGCTAATACATGTGCTAAGTTGCCCAGACATGGTTTTCTGCTCTCCTTCCTTCTGTTTTGGGGAGAAGCAACCGTGGGAAAAGAGACAAAAGACATAGAGCCATGGAGTCTAAGCACTCAGGCTTACCCAAACTTGTTTTGCTTCTGTTTGTATCTTGTGGAAAACAAAGTATATGCATTTGGCTTGTGCCAAGCTTGTGCTTGTGCTTGTGTTCTTCCCAAATATGGCTAATGCAAGCCTGTGGCTTCACTCAAATATGGTAAAGCTTGGCTAAATGCCATGCTGATTGGATAATCTATGTTCAAAGGCCCATTACCCTCAGGCATTGATATGAAATCAGATGAGCAGGTAACACAATGTGCCTCTGCTGTTGTAATTGCTCTGTTGCTGTATCTGTGCCTGTGCTGCCTACCATTACTGCCAGCTGCCATTGGCAGTGATAGTGCCTTATTATACATAGCAATATAGGCTGTAACTCAGAAGAGCCTGGAAACTTCCTGCTTCAAGTTTACTAGGAAACAGCTTTAATTGACTTCACATAATAGGCCTGCCTAGCCAGCAGCCACAGTGATGCACCATGACTAAATCACAAGACATCCAGCCTGTACCTGCCAAGATGAGTAGCCCTGGAGGCACACAGATTGTCCAGAGAAAGCCAGGACCAGGTCAGAGATTATTTGCCCCACTTCCACTCTAGTGGGTTACTAACTGCAAGCGGTACATTGACTGCAAGAATTTCCTCTTCCAGTTCAGTTGGGTTCAATTACTGTTTATAAAGAATCATAGAATCAGTCAGGGTTGGAAGGGACCACAAGGATCATCTAGTTCCAACCCCCCTGCCATGGGCAGGGACACCCTACCCTAGACCAGTCTGGACAGAGCCTCATCCAGCCTGGCCTTAAACACCTCCAGGGATGTGGCCCCAACCACCTCCCTGGGCAACCCATTCCAGACTCTCACCACTCTCATGTAGATTGCTAGTTATTATTTCTAGATCTAGATATCCTTTGTGTAATGCGTTCTATGACCTTTGCAATCAAACTTGATTGTTACTAAAATTAGTTGTCAGGGGTGGTGAGAGTTTTTAAATATAAAAATTAATAAACAATATTAATTCGGGAAAAAATCATTTCACATTAATCAATTACTCCCCTCTGTTACAGAGATCAAATGGATGCAACTGAAACAAAAGCCTGAATATTGCTGTAAAGAACATGGTGGCAGATGAGTTGGAAGGAAGTTAGTAGGATTATAGGTTTCCATGTATATTTGAGCGTGATAGTTACGGAAAAAAATAAAATGCCTTTGAATGTAAATTAACCACAAAATATATAGCTACTGTGATAAATGTATGTGTAGTTATTTATTCAGAACAGAATCATAATTAAGGGGGAAATATTTGGTAAAAATCTATACTTCCCAGCCACCATGCTGGTAGACACAGTATTCTGTGTTTAGTCTCACATCTCTTCCTGAAATATTTTCTTTTACCTACAAACTTGTCCATAACCCTGTTGGATCTCTTAATGTCAGTGGTCATCCAGGATTTGTCAAAGAAAGAAAGCTTACTGGGAAAGAAGGAGTTGAATTTAGGGGCCTCTTCTAAGAGGCATGATTCAGCAGTGTGCTAAAGTGTTCAAGTATTCTGGCCTGGATCAGCCATATGGTGGCCAGCAGAAGTAGGGAAGTGATTGTGCCCTTCTACTTGTCACTGGGGAAGCCACATCTTGAATTCTGTGTCCAGTTTTGGGACCATCATTCCAAGAAGGACATTGAGGGGCTATAGCAGGTCCAGAAAAGGCAGCAAAGCTGGTGAAAGGTCTGGAGAACAAATTGGTGAGGAGCATCTGGGGAAACTGGGACTGTTTAGTCTGGGTAAATGGAGGCTCAGGTGAGACCTCATTGCTCTGTACAACTTCCTGAAAGGAGGTTCCAGTGAGGAGGTGGTAGGTCTCTGCTCCCTAATATCAGGTGACAGAATGATAGGAAATGGCCTGAGATACTGCCAGGTTAGGAAAAATCTGTAAGAGTGGTCAGGCACTGAAACAGGCTGCCCAGGGAGGTGGTGGAGTCACCATCCCTGGAAATGTTCAAGGAACATGTGAACATGGCACTCTGAGACATGGTTTAGTGGCCATGGTGGTATTAGGTTGATGGTTACACTCACTGATCGCTTTTCCAAATGAAACAATTTCATGAATCTATGATTAATAATTTTTGCTGAACATATTAATGATTACATTCATGAAATGCCTCCAGAAAGCCATTTGTATTTCCCCATCTTTAAGAAGGCAATTTCAGACTCACTAAGACCTTCCAGAAGTAATTTTAGATGTGAGATGAGGAATATAAGAAGCAAGTTAAAATCCTGTGGCAGCAGAGAATGGGATATTTTTATCTGTGTGGGGCCTGACTACTGAAGCACGTGGAAATACAGCACAGGTATATCTGTAACATTAGAGAATCATTTGATCAGAATGGAATTTTCAGAGTTCCCTTTCAGTGGTTAATGCCAGGGCACTTAGGAAAAGCATTCAAAAGCCAGAAATATGAAGATGACTTTTCCCACAACATGAAAGTTTATGCCCCTCAGATCTTATAGAATTAAATTACACAGACTACTCCTAGCTCAGTAAGATATGCAAGGTGGTGTGTTATAATACCCCAGGGAATTTAGACAATTCCCATTATTTTCAGCTGCTAAATAAACCTCTTCTTCACAAAATTCACTTTAAATCTACATTTGTATCTCAAAGTTATGAAGACATCTCGTAAATACTGTTGAAAAATTTAAAGTAGTTCAATAGCTTAGATAGACTGTAAAGAAGAAACAGAAAAGAGAATAGAATGAGAATGTTACTGTAAAAATTCTATTATGGATGAAAATTTGATATTTTCACACCACTATTTGAAGTCTTCTTGTGCCTTTTTAAGGACTTTCTTTAAAAACTGCATATGTGTTTTTTGGTTTTTTTACTATTGCAACACCTTTTGCTTTTAATGGAGAAAAATATTTTAAAGCTTAAAGCAGGCTCATTTACATGACTTGGAGTTTATTTCTGAGATCATGATTTTTTAACATTTTAAATGTTATTAAAATGTTTAACTTAATTTTGGTGAATTTCATACAATAATGTGTGTGTGTGTGTGCGTGTGTGTGTGTGTGTGTGTGTGTGTGTGTGTGCGGGAACATTCCTAACCCACCACAACTTGAAAGAGACAACTGNTGTCTTTCACCGGGTCTGGTTACTCAAAGCCCCATCCAACCCTACTTTGGATCTTGCCAGGGATGGGACATACACAGCTTCTCTGGGAAAACTTTCAATGTCTCACAACCCATCATGTACAAAAATTCTGTCTTACATACCACCTAAATCTACTCCCTTTCCATTTAAAATTGTTGCCTTTGGTCCTGTCACTACAAGCTTTAGTAAAGCATCTATTTTTTTTCTTCTAAGTGCCTTTTAAACGCTGAAAGATTGCAATAAGTTCTCCCCAGCCTTCTCTTCACAGCAAAGGTGTTCTAGCTCTTGTGTCATTGCTGTGGCTTCTGGCTAGCTCCAATAGGTCTATGTCTTTCTTATGCTGGGAACCCCAGAACTAGATGCAGTATTGCAGCAGAAGTCTTAGGAGATGGGAAGAGTCACCCTCTTTGACCTCCTTGCTATGCTTTTTTCAAGGAGCCCAGGATAGGATGGGCTTTCTGGACTGTGACTTCATGCCCCATTTTTCTTCCGTCAATCCGCTCAAGTCCTTGTCTGTAGGGTTGCTTTCAATTTAATAATCTCCCAGTCTGTACTTTTATTGCTGATTGTCCTGACCCATTTGCAGGAGCTTGCACTTGGCCATATAGAACTTCATGAGATACACAAGCCCATTTCCAAGCCTGCCTGGGTCCCACTGTCACTCAAGTGCCATCCTGTCACTCAACTTAATCAGCTTGGTGTCATCTGCAAAACTGGTGAGGGTGCACTCATTTCTTAAACAAATTTCTTGAGATATGAAGATATGTACGAATAAGTACAAAGCAAAATGCTTTGACTACTCAATAAATGAGTAAATTCTCTGCCCAACTATCACCTTGCTTCTCAATTAGGGAGGAGAATATATGACTCTTAATCAACAAGTTAGTGGCACTTGCTTGTTAAATAATGAACTCCTGGAGTGAACCAGGAGAAGAGTTTTCCTTTTCTTTTTGTCAAGTTCAGCCCTGAACTTAATTGTACATCATAATTTCCCATCCTTTGAAATAGCTGAATTGCTCCTGCAAATCCCTTTGCATTTGTCTCCAGTTGGAGCAAATGCATTTTTTAATAACTCAGAATTACTGATGCTGCAATTGCAGTCTTTGTTCTGTTTTGCTTTGTTTTGTGTCTACTGCTCAATACCTTATGCTCAATTTAGCTTTTCTTTTGTTTTTTTCTTTCTAATTTTTACTTATTGTTGTTTCCTTTTTGCAGGTGATGTGCCGTATGCCACATCCAAAGGGGCCTCCATGTATGTCCGTCCGTACTGATACTTGCAAATAAAGACAGAGCACTGCAATGACAATGCACCACGAGCAGAAGCTGGTGATTCAGCTGAAGGTTAATGGCCAGCATTGCAGGAATGCCAGTGCACAAGCTATAATTAGGAGCGTCTGATGACAGCTCACACTGTAATGTAAACAGAAAACATCTGCATACTCATAGTCATCACAGTCTCTGTCTTTCTCCACACCATTTTTTTGGTGGTTTAATAGCGTGTTTGTCACTGAATCTTAGATCATTATTAAATCCCAAGCTAAATGGAAAAACTCCACTGCAGTTATGTAAATGGAGGACACGCATGTGTAGCATATTAGGTAGTAGGGCAAAGGAGATTCCATTGCCACCTAAAATGCTACACACTCACTTTGCTCTTCATGTGTGACCTTGCTAGGGTGGGAATTGTGGAGGATGTGTATTTTGGATAGAGGTACTTGTGCATTTCAGAATGTACAGGCAAAACTCTTCATTCTTTTGGTGATTGAGTTAATGCATTCATAGGTGAATTTCCTTTTCTCCTCCTGCTGGCTGGCTTTATTTTTGTCCTTGTGCTTGTAAAATTCTTCAGAGGAAGCGGTGGCCTGATCAGTGCTGTCCATCTGTGCTATCTTTCTCTGGCTCAACAATCCCTGATTCTTCTTTTCTAAATATGCCTGGCTGAAGTGAAGGTAATGTGACCCCAGAGCTACCTACAATCCAACGATTATGGCATCCAACGTGGTGGAAAACTGAGGGCACTTTGGGATCAGATGCCCTTAATATAGGTGGATGCCCAAATCATCAATTACTGGGGACAAAACTATTGGTGATATTTTTCGAGTAAAGTCTAAACTCATACCAGGGAATAAATAAGGAATAAATGATGAATAAATGATGCCAGAGTCAAGATTCAAGGCAAAAAGAGTCGCTAAAGACAGATCAGTGTGTGGAATTATGCAACTTGTGGTTCTCACCATGAACTGGAAAAAGAGCTCTGAGTCTCACTGAATACTGGATTCCTGGGGACAGGCATGTACAATTAGATATTTAACAAGCGTTGTGAAACCACAAACTCACCACATCATTTGTGCACTGTGCTGGCACACTGCCAAGCTCAAAAATGCCACATTATCTTATTTTTCTTTATGTTTTTATAAGTCTAAATCACCTTCTATGAATAAGGGTGGTTTGGGGATTTTTTGCTTTACCAGTATAACTTATGTAATATTTAGGTCACTGTCTCTCTATCATCCCATTTGATAGCTTCAAGTCTACAACTACCCTTAATATCCAATCCTTTAATTTTCCACATCAACCTTTATGCTTTCTCCTGCACCTTCTTGTGAGGTGTAATTCGACCACTTCCCATTTCCACTCAGCTCTGAAGATGTGGATTTTTGGTATTTTAGTGCATTTTTATTGTAATGCATTCCTTGTCTTTGGATATTAATCTTTCAGCTATTCAACATACTTTATTTCACTAACCAGCTTCCTAATTTCACAGTCTTTCTTATTGATTTGGTTAGTTTAACCTATGTATTCTTTTCTTACTCTCCACATCTATCAACTGGCTGAATACTGCCCTTGCTTTTTTATTCTGGAGATATACGACGAATAAATTTCTAACAGTAACTTTTAGGTCTTACCTCTGTCCATATTTATAGAGCTGTCACCAGTTGCTTTATATGTAGTTATTATTGTGGCTGCACCTCACCACAGCCCACAGTGTTACTAACTGCTTTTATTGGATTTCTGTACATGTAAAGCCAGCACTTCAGCTGATATAAATTAGAATATTTATCTTTGGCAGCATTGTGCCAGTTCACAGCAGAAGTAACAGATTAAAGCTAAATACAGACTGAGGGCAATTACTTTGAATTCGATTTCACTGTGCTAATTTGAGTGGGGGAGTTACTGCCTGTTCTGTTTTAGAGTCTTTGTTTATCTTTTTGTACTGTAAATGGAAAGATCAGAATCTGATCTGGAGAGAGAAGTATGGGGTTTCCTCCTTAATTTGGTGATGTTGGCTGTTACATTCTGCGATACCCATTTCGACAAATACCCCAAGCACATACACAGAAATGAGCTTCCTCTCTCCAGCATCTTGAGAGAGGATTTTCTCAATGCTCAGCAAGAGCTAAAATGTAGGGGGAAAGAGAATGAAGCTAGGTTATTTTCACTGGTGTCCAGAGGCAGAGCAAAGGGAAGAAACTGGAACCCTGGAGGATCCATCTGAACAGGAGGAAAAATTTATTTCATGTGAGGGTGCCAGAGCCCTGTAGCAGGCTTCCCATAAAGGCTGTGGAGTCTCCTCCTCTGGAGAAATTCCAAACCCACCTAGACATCGTGATCCTGAGCAAGCTGCTGTGCATGCTCCTGTTTTAGCAGGGGTATGGACTGGATGATCTCCAGAGGTCCCTTTCAAGCTTCACCATGCTGGGATTCTGTGAAGTGGTGAAATTGTATTCCCTTCTCCAACGGTTCCTTTCTCTCTCACCCAACTTAGTGGTTAAATAAAAGTGGTGAGGCTGTTGAATGCCTGCTCTGTTTTGAAAATGAGCTCTATGATGGTCAGAAAGGCAGAGTCCCTTGGTCTTGTGTTCTGCCTGCTTTTTGTGAAACTGCTCTCTCTCTCAGCTTGGCAACATTCACTTGTGGGACACTCTGTATTTGTCTTTAGCAGGTTTCAGACATACCTACAGAACTCCATCTGCTTGTATTAAAAGATAAAGAGATGACCTAATTACAGGCAAAATGTATTTATATGGAGATGAACTTAGTAATTAAAGGATAATAGAAGAGAAGATAAAACTGTGGATTTAACTAAATCTGATAGATCAAAATTCAAAAAATTCATTCAGCACTGAAGTCAGAAATAAATTTCAATTGGTGAAAGAAATCACTGTTGAAGAAGCCTTCATCTGTGGTGAAGGATTGTGGGGAAGTTGCTTCACACCTCCTCTGCTTTGCCTTATCTGTTAGCACTTTTCCATGCCATTGCCACAGGCAATATCAGTTGCATGTGTTAGGATGAATAGGAATGTCACCATCTCTTGCAGTCATGCTACAAATGTCACCATTTCTTTCTTGGTAAAATCTGTCTGAAATATTTCTAGTAACAAATATTAAAGATTTTTTTTTTTTCAGAAGTAAAAAATATTGCTTTCTACATTTGTTTATATCAACTCATGCAAAAACTGGAAAGATTAAAACATGTGTTTCACTTCACAAAACTAATTTTTCCCACTGAATAAATTGTATAAAAGCTCAGTAACCTGTTCCTTTGCAGTGGCTGTTTGGAGGCAGGAAAGGAAAAGGAACAAATGTTTACCATAACACATTTGAGACAGTGTCCTTCTTACCTTTGACAAATAGATTGTGAAATGCTCTTCTAAAGGAAGTGTAATCATTAATCTTTAAGTTCCAAAATTACTATTTTTTAAAGTATTTCACAGAAGATTTAATGAACTGAAGAGCTCTAAGCCACAATTACATCTCATTGTTGCTTTATAAAAGAAGAACATTTTCTTCTCTTTGCTACAGTGAGTGGACTATCTATGGATTACAGTACTTATAGTACTACTTAAAGCAATAGTTTTACCTAATGTAAGGAATATTGGTACATTGGGTAGTTTTCTATGCAATTACATGTGGTCAGGCTTTTCCTGACCAAAACAAATCAAAGTTGAGCATTAATGTTCCTGAAGTATAAATGTTGTTATTCATAGGGCAAGAGAACTGTTTGGTGCTGTCATGCACAAGCAACATCCCTTCACCAAGAAATTATATTTTTTGTTTAAAGAAAGGTAAATCTCCATGGAATTTATCATACAATTTACTTTGGTCCAGAACATATCACTGAGAATTATTTTTCTCACTTCTCTCTTCCTACTTCCATAATTTTAGAGAGCTGAATTCTTTAGTCCTTTTCAGACCAAAGGCTGCTGTGATGTACTTACCACTTTTCATTGCAATCTTTAAAGTGAGATGAGTTGAAAGCCTTCTTCTGAAATACAGATGAAATTTAGTAGCTGCTTCTTCTAAGCTGGCTCTAGTGATATTCATTTGGTCTGCTCAGACTTGGAATTCAGAAGTACAACATTATTAAAGTGATAGAAGGTCATAAAAATAAAAGTTTGGGACAAATCTCTGCACAAAAAATCTGTGGCTCAACAGAGCTTTAATTTTACCTGGTGTATGACTCATGTTTGACAATAGCCTTTTTTTTTGTTTTGGTCTAAACATCATTGTGTAGATGGAGCAAGATGTTTATGGAGCATCTTGACTGAAAGCCATTTTATGAATCCAAGAAGTCACTGTTCTTTGTTCATTCATCTGCATTAATGATAAGAATATAGGTTTTTTAATACAGGGTTCAGCCTGTCTTGGTGAATTAGCATTGAATTGCATTCCAGTAATAAGAAAAGTTATCAAACAAGTTCAGTGCAGCAACAAGCAAGAGTGGGATGAGATAAAAATGGTAAGCGAAGACATTAAATGTATCAAGGGTATGAAACAGTCCTGAGCACTGGGTCTGCAGATAATTCTACTCATTTTCTGTAGTGGCCTTTTGAATGTGCAGTATGTTATCACACCAGTCTTGATCAAAAGACTCGAGGTCAGGTATTCTTGACTTCTGTAATTACACCATGAGATAGCAAGGTCACTTGAATTTCATGACCATGTTATCCAGCGAAACCCTGGACAAAACCAGGGGAAATAACTCTGGTATTATATTCAATATATAGTTTATTTAGTATGGAGACGACCACAAAAGAGTTGCAAGTAGCAATTTTGAAGAATAGAATTTTATCATCACAAATAACTACAAATTCTAAATATGTTATCCAGTCTTTCAAATATAATCACACAGCTTGGCAGAAGCAGTGTGTAAAAGACCAAATGTTTAAGGGACTTGCTGATGAACAAGAGTATCAAATACACATTTTACATAGTCGATCTATTAGATATCTCAAAAATACTATGTACTACACGTACAGTCACTGAATCCCATCACAGTGAGGTGCGGCAGGGCACTCTGGAGATCATCCAGTCCAACTCCCCTGCTAAAGCAGGGGGACCCACAGGTGCTTGCCCAGGATCACAGGTGGGTTTGGAATCTCTCCAGAGACGACTCTACAGCCTCTCTGGGCAGCCTGCTCTGGGGCTCTGGCACCTGCACAGCAAAGAAATTTCTCCTTCTGTATAGACGGGTCTTCCTGGGTTACAGTTTTTTCTCATTGCCACTTTTGCTGTCTCTATGCACCAGTGAAACAAGTCTGGCCCCATCCTCTTTTCCTCTACTCTTTAGCTCTTGCTGAGCATTTAGAAGATTCCCTCTCAGGTTGCTCTCCTGTAGCCTAAACAGCCTCAGGTCTCTCAGCCTTTTCTCTTGACAGAGATGCTCCAGGCCCCTCATCATTTTTTTAGCCTCCATTAGATTTTCTCCAGTAAGTTCCTGTCTCTTGAACTGGGCAGCCCAGAGCTTGGCACAAGACTTCAGATGTGTCTTTGGCAGAGAGGAGTGGGAGGAGAACCTCCCTCGGCTTGCTCCCTGGCCACACTCTTCTTCATGCACCCCGGGATACCATTGGTCCTTGATATCATATTACTGGCTTATGGCAAGCTGTGGAGTCACCATCCCTGGATATCATAGGTGAGGTACTGAGAGACGTGGTTTTGTGGTGGAGTTGTCAATGTTAGGATAATGGTTGGATTCAACAATCTCAAAGCTCTTTCAAACCTAAACGATTCTCTTGAATATCTACTTATATTGCACAAGTCTTTTTGAATTTGTCCTTCATGACTTTACTAAGGGCAAAATCATCCACCCTGAACTCCATTATGTATCTTTTTTTTTTCTATCCACCACATCCTTACTGTATATTTTATATCTGTTTTGTGCAAAGAAATATAAGTTGAGGGAATTAAAGTGCAGAAAGAATTTTTCAGTCCTGACACCAACTTTAAAACCAATTCTAAAGTTAACAGATTAATTATTAAAAGAAAAAGAAGCAGCAAAATGAAAGTCTTTCTTATCTGGACAAAGCCACAAAACAATTGAGCCACTTATCTGTATTTGATCAGCCTTAAATTTTGTCTGAATTTCTCCCAGAATGGGTCATCTGATCCACTTTTGTTTTCTAAGTGATGAGTCAAAATAGAGAAGAACATATATATATTTAATTTTACTGTAGATGTGTTTTGCTGTTGTTTCGGTTGATGTTTTATACATTATAAATGTCTCATGGCGCCACAAGCTGTAGGTAAGTGGATGCTTCTTGATAGTGATATACAGTCCAGCTAGATTTCTACTCTAGAACATTAATGATATCTCTATCTTGATAGGCAGTAACAGCTTCCATCTGTTTCTGACATCAGACAAAGTTTCGTCTTCCCTAGGCATGCTGAAAAGACACCGTTACTAAAACGTTAGGTTCCATCTGCTCTCACAGCTAAACATAAGCTTGACTTTATACAAAATCCAATGTTTTAGGACAACACAAGGTAAACAATGAGAGAAATGAATACAAATAGCGGAAGTATAGCTCCTTATGCTGCATTGTGGATGTTTCAGGATTACTCCTAGTATGCTTGCTTTGGGTATGTCACTTTATGCAATGCTACAAAACCTGTCTGCAGTGATTACTGCATATTAATCAAGCTAAAATGGCATTACTGAGACAGAAAGATTTATGACTACATCTCTAAAAGAACATCAGACAGTTAAAAGGTTGTCTTTCACTGAATCAGTAAGAAAGGGTAAGGAACTGTAAATGGATTGCAGAGAGGAAATTGCAGCTGTTAAAAATGCTGTTTAAAGAATGTAATGGTGAAAAGCCCAGTTTAAAATCTCATTAAAATTGTAGCACAAACTGACAAAATCAGAAAACTCAAAGCTCAGGTCATCACCCTGTTGTTAATGAAATCTACTTCAGTGAAAACCAAATTGCAGGAGGGTCATGACCTTAATGTGATGAATTCTGATTTAAGTGCACTTGAGGAAACATATATGAATCAAAAAACTGAATGTGAGCAACTTAATTCCGTTTAAAAAAAAAAAAATATTGAAAGACAACACTTAGTTAAAAAAAAAAAAACACAAGGAAAAGTTGAACTTGGCTCATTCTCTCCTATGCTGTAAGAAGGAAGGAAGGAAATGTTACTATTTGATGTCTATGCTATACAAACAGAGAGAAGCAGAGAAAGAATACATAAACTTTGTATGTATTCGATTTTCACAAGGCACTTATTTACAAAATAATTTAGGGCATTAGTTGTTTAGAACATAATTAATGTCAGTTGACTACCAGATGACAGAACTCATCATGACTAAAAACTGCATTTGGTAGAATATATTTAAGTGAGAAGACCAATACACAGCATATAACCTGAGCATAATCACAGATCACAGAACTTTAGGGCTTTGGAATGGACCTCAACATCTAATCCTTCTGCCAGAGCAGGATCACCTAGGGCAGTTCACACAGGAATGCATCCAGGTAGGTTTTGAATGTCTCCAGAGGAAACTCCACAACCTTTATGGGCAGCCTACTCTAAGGCTCGGGCAGCCTACTCTAAGGCTCTGTCACCCTCACAGTGAAAAACTTTTTCCTTATGTTTACATGGAACCTCCTCTGCTCCAGCTTGCACCCATTGCCTCTTGTCCTATCATTGGACATCACTGAGAAGAGCCTGGCTCCATCCTCCTGACACTGCCCTCCACATCTTTATAAACATGAATGAGGTCACCTCTCAGTCTTCTCTTCTCCAAGCTAATGAACCCCAACTCCCTCAGCCTTTCCTTAGCAGGGAGACATTCCACTGCCTTCAACATTTTTGTGGCTCTGTGCTGGACTCTCTCAAGCAGTTTCCTGAGGTTCTTTTTGAACTGAGTGGCCCAGAACTGGATGAAATATTGCAAACACGGCCTCACCAGGGTCAAGTAGAGGGGCAGGAGAACCTCCTGTATTAACTAGTCCTGCATTAATTTAAAACAATGAGGACTTAAGACTTGGCAGAAAGCCTAAGCTAAGCTTTCTCTCAGTATTTTTGCCCCCTATCTTCCTGCTTCTTACAGCTCCTTTTATGCTTACAATTATAAGAAATAAAATTATCTTGTACATTTACACATTTTTTTTCTTTTAACTAATTCAATATTATCACGAAACCTTTCTACATCTGCAGAAGGCATGGCAAATTTGTCTACAGAAAGTAAAGTCCCACCCTGGAAACTTTCTTAATGCTTTATATTCAAGACTGCTGAGAATTCTACATGTAATATTGATGAAGATATGCCACACAATTACAGATATATGCTGGGAGCAGGATGGAGGAAATAAAGCTGTAGAAAATGTTATACTGCTGTCTCTCACTGTGCTCAGTCTGCCTTGAAAGGTTTATTCTGCCCAAATTCAGGTTGGATGAGATCTTGGAGAATGAGGGGAGGTGATGAAGGGCAGGTTTCCCTCATTGGAAAAATGTGTTCTGTTAGGTTTTCAGCTTAGCTGTAATATATACTGTGATTAAGAAGCATCTCCAACTCTTCAACAAAGACAGTAATTTTTGCAAACAAGACACTTTCTGCCCACCATAAATAAATAATAAATAAATAGATAAGCAAAAAGGAAATTAAACAATTGATGCTAATATGGAAGTTATCTTATTGAACTTTGTTTGGAACAGTGTCAATTTGCTGTCAGCTAAGAGATTTTTTTACATCCAGGATATGCTGCAGTGTGTGCTGGGAAGATCATGAGGTGGGAGGGATGCTTTTCTGTGCTGTTTCATCCTTATTTCTTTTTAATTTTCCTAAAGCATTTTCAACCCATTGTCCTGTTTGATAGATTCCTTGTAATGATTTATTTTCTCTTTCCAAACAACAGAAACTGCTGACCCGCTAAGCGGATAACTCCAATTTTGGTTTTGTGCTTTGATTCCAATTTGTGTAGGTAGAATTAAAGTGTGTTTGGTGCCTGCAAAGGAAATGGTAATATCTTTGGCTCTTGCGTGCCTTTGCCACACTGAAGGATGCTTTATCATGTTGTTGGCTTTCTTTAGCTTAGTAGTTATCCTTACGTTAATGTAGCAGTTACCAGAAATGTTAGGGGGGACAATCAAGGCTAAAGTATAATTCCATCTATCTAATCTATGTAAATCATGTTTTAAACTGAAGAGGATAAACCCATTTGGTGTTCTATTTGAAACACTTTACAGCAGCCACACTATGTAATTGACCTGCACTTCTTCAGCATCCTGTCTTTCGACTCTAATAAGTATTAATTCAAAGGTTTTCTTACGATTAGATTCTCAACCTGCTGTATTCTTTTGAAAGCTAACTCCAGGCAAAAAAAAAACCAACAGTTTGAGCTTCCAAGGAAAGGACAATAAAAATGCAATGGAAGAAGAGTTCCTGATAAGAATAAAGTACCAATAAAAGAAGTTGAGAAGGGATTTAATTGTTTTCCCTGCATGGTGCTTCAAAATAAAAATTTGACTTGTCATAGTCCATAGGACTGGATTCTCAGGGCTTGCAATCTATTTAAAATCATTATTGTTAATATCTGTCAGGAGATTTCTGACAGATCCTCTATTGAATTTTGGGAATTGATAGGATCTTCTCCTTTTTTTTTTCCTGCAGGCAATACATCAAGCATCATGATGCTTTTGTAAAGTCACTCAGATGTGACACATAGAATCACAGAGTGATTTGGTTTGAAAGGGACCTTCAAAGATCATCCATACTTTCAATCTGGTGTCATGGAAAAAATACCACTTAACAGACAAGCTTGCTTAAGGGCCCATCCAACCTAGCTTTGAACATTTGCAGGCTTAGAGCCTCCACAACTTATCTGGGTAGCCTCTTCCAGTGCCTCACCACTCCCATGGGGAAGAATCGCCTCTCAATGTATAATTATCCCCCATCCTACCTTTATAAAAAGTCCCTCTCCAGCTATCCTGTAGGTCCCTTTCAAATAATGGAAAGCTTCTATAAGGTCTCCCCAGAGTCTTCTTTTCTTCAGGCTGAACAATCTCAGCTCTCTCAGCCCATTTCCAGGCTAATGCTTTATGGAATGCTCTGAACATGATAATTCTTTAAAACCCAATAAACAGTCCAATGAACCCAAAGCAAAAATAACATTTGAATGCAGCATATTAAGCATACCTTTGGTAAAACAATTTGGTGTAAAGAATATTCATAATGCTGAAGACAGACTGATACTACCATGCTGGAAAGAACTAAAAGTTTTTATTATTACATTGGAGAACAAATACATGAATAGGTTGAGGAAGGACATCAAGAGAATATAACAGGACAAGTCATGCCTGTTATGCCATATGCTCTCTTTTCCTAGACATCACCCAGCAGCCACTGCCTGCTCCCAGAGGGGAGGAAATTGTTGTGGATAAACTTTCATTCTGATTGAATAGAGCTGTTGTGGTCTGTTAGTGCTATTTTACTCTGGCAATGTGCTATACATTTACTCAAATGTTCTCAGGCTAGGACCTAATATATAACAACAAATAGACTGTATTCTTTGAATTGTTTGAATTTGGCTTTTTTTTTTTTTTTAAGTTTTCTTTTCTAATGGCAGATATTTACAGGCCTTTGTGGCTGCCCTCAAAACTATGTCCCAAGGGACTGTGCCTTCTCATTTCTGCTTTGACTATCATCAGTTTCAGAATCTTAAAATCTAGCAAGATTCTTATGTTCTCTGATGGTTTTTTTGGTGTACATTAGAGTCACTTTTTCAGCATTGAGAGAGTTCAAACAACGAATGAATCAGATGGTACTAATCACATGCATTATAAGCTGCATACATCCATATGTACTGGGTTGTTCCTGGTCAGCAGCTAAGAACCACACAGATCACTCCCACCACTACCAGTGGGATCATAGAGAGAATAAGAAGAGCAAAAGCATGAAAACTCATGGGTTGAATTAAAGATAGTTTAATAATCAAATGAAAGAAGAACAATGGAGGGGGGAACCCAAATAAAATTGATGGCAGTGGTGTAAAAATAGGACATCATATGCTACAGAATACACTTTTGTGCCTTGTGTCAGCTCTCCAGATCATGTCCACTCCCAGTTTTTTGCCAATCCTCAGTCTACTTGCTTCAGGTACAGAATAGGGGGAAAAAAAAAAAATAAAAGCAGCAACAACAACAACTGAAAAAAAAAAATTAAAAGGCCTTGACATTTTGTGAATACTGCTCAGCAATACCCAAAAAGCTGGTGTGTTATCAGCACTGTTTTAGTCAAAAAAACAAAAAAAGAACACCATATGGACTGCTAGGAAGAAAATTAATTCTGTCTCAGCCAGACCCAGTACATCACATTAAAAGAAAGCAGACATAAATGTTGACTTAAGAACTTGCAGATTTATATAATATTGAATTTATTTTTTCAGCCCATTAATCAAAGTCCTTCAAGACTATGACTAATGGTCCTGAAAAAGTGGATGGAAAATAAGACAACTGGACTCTAAACATCTTGTTACACAGCTATTTATGCCTACCTGCCCATCTCAGGGGTGTCAAAATGTTCCTGGAACCCATCAGTAATTCATAGAATCATAGAATTATAGAATAGTTTAGGTTGGAAGAGACACTAAAGATCATCCAGTTCCAACCCCCTGCCACAGGCAGGGACACCTCCCACTAGATCAGGTCACTCAAGACCTCATCCAGCCTGACCTTGAACACATCTGGGGAGGGAGCAGCCACAACAGCCCTGGGCAACCTGTTCCAGTGTCTCACCACCCTCACTGTGAAGAATTTCCTCCTAACATCCCGTTCAAATCTCCTCTCTGCCAATTTGAACCCATTCCCCCTAATCCTGTCATTACAAGACCTTGTGAATAGTCCCTCCCCAGCCCTCCTGTAGGCCTCCTTCAGATACTGGAAGGCTGCTATAAGGTCTCCTCGAAGCTTGCTCTTCTCCAGGCTGAAAAGCCCCAACTCCCTCAGCCTGCCCCCATAGCAGAGGTGCTCCAGCCCTCTGATCATCTTCGTAGCCCTCCTCCAGACCCTCTCCAGCAGTTTCATGTCCTTCCTGTGCTGGGGGCTCCAGAACTGCACACAGTACTCCAACCTGAAGCTTAGTTTACCTCCATCTAGGGCTCAGTTCTGTATGAAGATCCAACTCGTTTCACAAGCCTCTGTGTACTTGCCTGTAGAACACCTTACGAAGACACACGTGACAAGAAAATACAGCAGTTATTTACAATAGCTTCTCCTTAATTTGAAAGGCAGCCATTGCTGGGATGCAAGTTAATTAGCACTTGAAAGACAGCAACCAAATAAATGAAGTTCGACTGCAGGAGAAATCTGACAGGTGGAATGTAGTTGTCAGAACTGACGTTTAGCTCTGCCACTCATTTGACTGTTTGTTCTGAGCTGTAACAAGGTTCCTAAAACAAAAAGATTTGAAGGCCAAACACAAGCTATCAGCACTTCAGTTGCCAGTTTATCCTGAAGACATCAAAGAATCACAGAATCCTAAAATGGGTTGGCTTGGAAGGGACCTCACAGATCATCCAATTCCAACCTCTTCTGCCATGGGCAGGGACACCTCCCACTAGACCAATTTGCTTAAGGCCTCATTCAACCTGGCCTTGAACACCTCCAGGGAGGGGGCACTCATGACCTCCCTGGACAGCCTGTTCCAGTGTCTCAATCACCCTCACTGTAAAGAATCTCTTTAATCTAAATCTCTCCTCTTCCAGCTCAAAGCCCCTGTCCCTCACTCTATCACTACAAGGCCTTGAAAAAGTCCCTCTACAGCTTTCTTGTAGGCTCCTTTCAGGTACTGGAAAGCTGCTTTAAGGTCTCCTTGGACCCTTGTTTTCTCCAGGCTGAACAGCCCCAGCTCTCACAGCATGTGCCCATAGGGAAACTTCTCCAGCTCTGATCATCTTTGTGGCTTCTTGTGGACCTTCTCCATCAGTTTCATGTCCTTCTTTGCTCGGGGCACCAGAACAGGATGCAGTGCTGCAGGAAGGATCTCAGCAGAGCAGAGCAGAGTGGAAGATTCACCCCCTCATCCTATTCCTCTTGTCACAGACTAATTTCTTTGTATGCTGAGATACCATCTGATATTAGTGTACCAGCTTGTCACCACCTCTTCATGAGTGACCCTTTGCAGATTCCTTATTCAAGAACTGATTCAGACTATGCAGTTTTAACTGAGGGGACACATTTGTATGTCTCAGGCTAAGCTGTTTATGGATGCTTACTGTGTTAGGTTCTTTCACAAGTCAGTGACAGAGACCTGCTAAGGACTTTTGAACATGTACCCTTTGACATTTTGCCCCAAATAAAACATTTAATAATTATAATTTTGTCTCATAATTATTTTTTTTTTTTAATACCTTGTAGCAGTTTGGGAGTTCCCTGCACCCCCCACACTTTCAAAATGACCCAGGCTAGGCTCAGCTGTCTGGAAGTTAATAAATGAAGTTTTGTATTACAGCTTTGCACAATATACAAGCAAATATTTACAATATATCACAGATATTCACAGCTATATACAGTAAAAAGGTAATACAGAAACACCTCACCCCTCCCAAGTATGAGAGTCCCTAAGAGGGTTCCCAACCACCCTACCACCTTCCCTCCACTACTCAATCTTAACCCAGTATCTGTCTTATGTGCCAGGTAAGCAAGGAA
>VWZI01009400.1:330968-397610 GCA_013396835.1 Psilopogon haemacephalus
CCTAAACCGTTCTATGATTCCTATGATTCTATGTTTTGGTTCTTACTTTTGTATGTCTCAGAAAATCTGTGAGTGGAGTAGACATAATATTGTTTTCCTTTCTCAGCCTATAATCTAATTTCTAATTAAAATCTTCCAATTAGCCTCAAGCCAGTACATACCTTAACCACAAAGTCAGCCTCACAACTATTTTTTAATTGGTTCCTATATTTTCAGCATGGGGATTTTAAAGACCTGATCCATGTCCACAGGTAGGAGGTGCAAAATGTATTTCCAGTGAAGATTTGAGTTGTTATCATTAAGACACCATCTTTGCAAACTTGGCTATATTTCACTACCCACATATTTTGCAGTTCAAGTCTGCCTCCACAAAATGATCTGCTGAAACCTGTGAGAACACTGACTGTCTTCATTACTGTTTATTAAACATTTTAATAAGAAGAAAACAGAAACATATTTATAATCTTGCACATACTCTTAATCATTTAGTTCATAGAATCATACAATGTCTTGAGGCGTTGAAGGTCATCTAGTTCCAACTCCTCTGCCATGGGCAGGGACATCTCCTACAAGACCAGATTGCTCCCCATCCAACCTGGCTTTAAGCACATGAAAAATTTATGCGGTGGTTTTGCCCCAGCTGGGGGCCAAATGCTCACCAAGCCACTCTATCACTGCCCTTCTTAAATGGACTGGGGGAAGGGGAAAATATAACAAAAGCCACTTAGAAACAATTTAATAATGAAAAGAAGCAAAAGCAATAGACCACATGGAAGCAGAGAGATGTTAATCTCTACTTCCCATCAGCAGGACAATGTCTCATGAAGCAGAGCACTCTATGCTTGGTGGTTACTTCTGGAGAACAGATGCCATGGACGAATCTCCCCCCAAACTTCCTTCTTTCACTTCATTCTCATATCTGAGCTGACATCAGATGGCATGGAATATCCCTTTAGCCAGTCTGGATCAGCTGATTTGGCTGCATCTTTTCAGCATCTTGGGGTGGGGAGATGTTGGAAAAAAACCCAGCCTGGGTGCTCAGCTTAGCAGTAGCCACAACACTGCTGCTTTAGCAATGCTCAGCTGCAGCACCGCAAAACACAGCATTAGAAAGACATTTTGAAGAGTATTAACCCCAGCTCAGCCCAGTTCTAACCTACTACACTTTAGTAGTACATTGAAGTTTTAAAAAAAGTCATATTCAGGCATATTTTCTGCTCAAAGTAGACTTTTCATCTGTTGCTTTCCCAAGAGTGTATGCACTGAAGCCAAGAGCCTATCTGCAACATCCTGTAGGGTTGGTTTTGAAATCAGGGCAGCTCACACACAGCTGCATTTTGAAGCTGTGTGTTAGCAAAACAATTCTACATACTTCTCACTGTAAGATGCAGCTGTGCATAGAGATGCATCCCCTGAAAGCTCTATCAGAAGCAGTGTAGAGTGTAAAGCTAGCCTGTGCAGAGCTTCATAGAATAATAGAATGATTTAGGTTGGAAGAGACCTTAAAGATCATCCAGTTCCAACCCCCCGCCACAGGCAGGGACACCTCCCACTAGATCAGGTCACTCAAGACCTCATCCAACCTGGCCTTGAACACATCCAGGGCGGGAGCAGCCACAACCGCTCTGGGCAACCTGTTCCAGTGCCTCACCACCCTCACTGTGAAGAATTTCCTCCTAACATCCCGTTCAAATCTCCCCTCCGCCAGTTTGAACCCATTCCCCCTCGTCCTGTCATTACAAGACCTTGTGAACAGCCCCTCCCCAGCCTTCCTGTAGGCCTCCTTCAGATACTGGAAGGCTGCTATAAGGTCTCCTTGAAGCCTTCTCTTCTCCAGGATGAAAAGTCCCAACTCCTTCAGCCTGTCCTCATAGCAGAGGTGCTCCAGCCCTCTGAACATCTTCGTGGCCCTCCTCTGGATGCTCTCCAGCAGTTTCATGTCCTTCCTGCGCT
Source organism: Psilopogon haemacephalus (assembly GCA_013396835.1). Lineage (NCBI taxonomy): Eukaryota > Metazoa > Chordata > Aves > Piciformes > Megalaimidae > Psilopogon > Psilopogon haemacephalus. Next base: position 332,922 of record VWZI01009400.1, read on the forward strand.
GGGGGCTCCAGAGCTGCACACAGTACTCCAGGTGGGGTCTGACGAGAGCAGAGTAAAGGGGGAGAATCACCTCCCTTGCCCTGCTGCCTAGTTATGCTGCTATTTGTCTTTGGATACCTAGCTAGCAAGAACACTGCAGGTTTGCAGGTCTTTCACACAGTGAATTTTATATTTATCCTGAGTAGTGATGTCTGCTACTAATTTGGGAAAACAGGGAAAAAAAAGGTGCAAAATTGTCTGGGAGGCTGGGGGTGGGGGGCGCGCTCTGTGTGCAACAAACCGTCTGCCACAAATTGCTCTGGGAGTTGAATGTTTTGAATGCTGGCCAGAACAATTCTTGTTTGTTTGTTTTGCTGGTTTTGTTTCTTTGTGGGTTTTTGTTTGATTGTTTGCTTTGGCTTGGAGTTTGTTTGGGGTGTTTTTGGCAAAACTCCCATTCTTTTCAAATGACTTAGACATGGTCACTGGTGGAACTAACCTGAAAGTCATGACAAGCCCCTGCTTGTGAAGTTTGCTTTAGCAAATTGTTGCTACAGCAAATTGTAGATATTAGTAACTAAAAAGTGATTTTTTTTTTGTCATTTTACAATAAGATTTAAAGCTCTAAAGGATTAAAACTCTAACATTCTGGCTGCCAGCACACATACAGGTGAATCTGACATTTCTTCACAGCCTTTATTACATGAGCTAGTCAAGCCAAGCTCTCACTATGGTGCACACTGCACTTGTAACAGATCATTGGTAAAGATGTCCAAGGAATAAAATGCCAACTGTGCCTGATATAGAAGGACCATAAAAGAAAGGCTCCTTGGGAAAAGAAGATGTGAAGAACATTTCTTGCTGTGGTGAATTGACCTTGTCAGGCTGCCAGATGCCCACCCAGTTTCTCTCCCCCTTATCCTCGAATGAACAAGTAGGCAAAACAAGGCGCAAAAGCCTGTGGGTCAAAATAAATACAAGCAGATCACAAACCAGTTGCTATCATGGGCAAAACAGACTTGATTTGGGAACAATTTATTTGTTGCCACTTACAAATAAAGTGGGACAGTGAGAAACAAAGACAAAAAGAAGAAATATATTCCACCTGCCTCCCTGCTCCCTTCCCAGGCTCGACTTCATTCCTAACTGCTCTACCTCATCTGCTAGACTAAATATTACAGGGAGGAAATGTAACGGGGATTGTGAACAGTCTATAAGAGTTCCTCTTCGCTGCTCTTTCCTCCTCACACTCCCTTGCTCTAGTGTGGGTCCTCTCAGTGGGCTTTGTGATAAAACTACCCTCCACAGGCTGCAACTCCCTTCAGTGCACATCTACCTGGTCCAATGTAGAATGCTCTACAGGCTGCAGTTTGCAAATACCCATTCTGACATAGTGCTGTCTGCGGGCTGCAGAAAATACCTGCTGCACTGTGATGTCTTCAAAGACACAAAGACAATAAGAAAATTTCTGCTCCAGCAAGTGGAGCACCTCCTCTCTTCTCTCTCACTTTAGTGTTACATGGCTGGTTCTTTTCTCTTGGCTCCTCATTCTTGGGCAGCTTGCCCTTTCTTAAAAATGCTTTCCCAGAGGGGTCACCAGTTTGACTGGTGGAATCAGCTGTGGCCTGTGTTGGGACCATTGTCAAGTTAGCTGAAAGCAGCCTGAAGTGGTTAGGGCTGGTTGTGTCCAGCACAAAACATCCCCTGTTGTCTTTGTCCAGAGCCCTCCCCAAGCACCTGCCCTGCTACCACAACCTTGCCAGCTATACCCAATTCATTTGCTTCCTTGATCTGCAGAGAAATATTGCAAGGACATAATTAACATTCCCTATAGTCGGTGAAAAGAAATCTTCTCATCTGTTTCCCTTGTTACATTTGCTGACATGCATTTTGACATTTTAATAATTTTCTTGTTAAAAAAAAAATAATAATTATGGAAATGGAAGCTCCTGGACCTTTTCAAATGGCTCATAAGTAAAGGAACTTATCTGCCAAGATGCCTCAAAGTAGTCAGAGTCCCAGGTGTAGTGTAAACTTTTGAAAATGTTTACAGATACCGACAGTTTTCCAATCTTGGATAAGTGTCTAATCCATTTGTGGAACAGCTTGTCCTAGTTTTCATTATTTCTGGCATAGGAGGGTAAATTGCATGTAAGATTCATCATTTCCTCCTGCTGTCTAAAATCACTTTCTTTGAAAAATAATGTATGGAAATTACTTTCCACTCAGAGCTTCCCTAAGACTCGCTCTTGTTGAAAGCTTCCTTCTTCAGTCAGACCAGTAAATCAGTACTTGGAAATGGGATAAATAGACTTTTCTCTCTCAGTGCTGCCTGTCCTAATGCAGTTATCTGTACTCTGTGAGGGCCCAGAGGTGACATTCCACTGGCAATACCTGCAGGGCATGGTCTGAGCGGGTGGAGGGTTGAGGGAGCACAAAGCAAAGAAACACTGCCTCTGGGCTGCTGTGTGGTTATGAATTAAATGCAGATTCGACTACTTCTGCTTCCCCAGGGGTGGACGAAGGAGTAACTTTTGTAATGTAAGGTCGGCAGGAGAAAACCACTCTTACATATTAGCAGGTGAGTGCTGTTGAGTCCTCTCAGATATACAGGAGACAAGACTTTGTTAATGGACCAGGTTTTTCAAACATTTACATTTGAAGATCATTCGTATTTTTAAGGCTCTCACCTATTAGCAAACACTACAATTTTTCTTCCCTGTAAACTCAGTATTTCCAGTTTGAAAGGTCTGATTTCCATACTGTTCTTAGGAGTCCTCCAAGGCCTCTCTTTCTTTTCTGCTACCTTTCCTCTTAAACTAAAGCAAGGTCTCTACCTGGCTTTATTCATCTGAATGTTTCACAGTCTTTGGATATTTACAGATATATGCAACCTCTTGCTTGGTCTTCATGATTTCTGTCTTTGTACCCTTCTCTCTCATGCCCTCCATAAGGGGAGTAAGAAGAGAGAAAAATAAATGCCTTATTCTTCCCTTTTCCACCATTCTGAGCTGAGTCAGAGTGCCAGCAGACCAAGCAGTGAAAAGCAATGCAGTTGTGCTTTGAGGTCTCATTATGAGGAATGCTAATGCCTACTTAAAGGCAACAGAATTAAATGTGCTGTAAGGTCTCAAAGCCATCTGTTCCCAGACCTTTCCAGATATTTAGGTTGCTACTCTACTGAATTAATTTCTAAATGCTGCTACATTCTTTAAAAAATCACATTGTTTGTTGACAAATGCGTTTACATCTCTGACACTTTTTGACAGGCTGTCCAATAAAAGTATATCAATTATCAAGAAACTCATATTCTGAATTTTTGTTGTTGAGTGGCCATCCATGCATCCAATAGCTTGATATTTTTAATCTACTCTCTTATGCAAATGATTCTCCATTGCAGCCCACAGTGTAGATATTTTTTTTTTCTCTTCCTGTTTATTAGGTGTTGCTACACTGTTTGAAACGTGATTTGATTTCAGTGGTACAAATAATGCATTTTCTGGTTCAATATTGCAAATTTTCAACTGAATGCTTCAGTAAAGCCAGTAAATAAAGCAGACATCCTCACAATTTATCCTGTAAAGAGATGGAGGAATAAAAGCTGCAAAATGGTCAATGTTCTTGCAGAAGAATTAATCTCCTTTCTGTTTACTTACGGCAAACAATCCATCTGGATACTTCGTGCCAACTGCTTCTTACTGACTGTATTCAGTGAGCATAAAAAAGAATTTATTTTCATGACGTGTGGTTTTTAACTTGCAGAAATGCGTGTAGTAAGTTGTTTTAAAAGTTGCTGTAGATGTTGCTGTAATGAATATTGCTTACCAAACATACCTATGTAAATTGATAATACCTTGGATAATGCCCTGAAGCATGGCAATTGCTGTGAGGTCTGGACAACGCTGTAATAGCTTTCCAAGATTTCAAAAGGCATTTATGAGCTCTACAAAGTGCTGCAAATGGGGACATGATATTAAAAAGGTAGGTGATGCTGCCTGCTTTTGATAGTTGTCATCAGTGTGTCTGTCCCATGGCAGCCATAATGCTCCACTGTCAGTGTGATGAGGAAGCAAAAGCCACCGTGTTGAGAGGTAATACTATTTGAGGGATGCTCACAAGATATCAAAATGGGGGTTTGCATGGCAGCAGTATTTTTGTACCTTTAAACTGTCTGGACTGGTTTTGCACCTCCCTAAAGCCAGGAAACAATGATGAGGAGATGTGAGGTCAGCGTGGCTAGACTGAAAAGGGGTTTGAAAGTCATTACTTACTTGTTACTCCTAGAAAAGAGCATGTGGTTTGTTGCAATGTTTTTAACATTCCAGTAAAATTGCTGTGTCTTTCCAAAACGTTTTTAGAGATAGAAGACACCTTTTTGTCTCCCCAAAGATCTTTAGTTGGTGATTTCCTGTTTGTTTGGGGCTCAAGAAAACCTTATATCCTGCTATCTGCTTCCTTTTAAATGGGAGGTTTTCAAAGAATGTTCCAATGTAAACTGACATCACCTAACATCTTGTGTCCAATCATGCAGACTAGCTGTGAGAGTAGAGTTAGCATGACTTAGGTTTGTTGAGGATTTGAGCACTTCTTTAAGAAGGATGCTTTGTTGTGTATTCCAGCATGAAAACAGGTGATATTTTAAAAAAACAGTCTGCTGTATTTAAAATATCATCTACACTGTGATAAAGGGGAAGAACTTTGATAGAATGTCCTGAGCAACCTGCAGTTTAGCCAGGCAAAGTTGAAGAGTTGCGACTCTTGCAGCTGGTCCCTATTACTAGGTTGTAGTGGCGCTGTTCTTGAGTGCTTTCTGAGCTCAGGTTTTGCAGCACAAGGCCTCCTGACTTATATGACTGACTATATTTAACACGTGCTCCCAAAGCCAGGAAGGATCTGCTGTTACTCAGAGCTTAGATGCCTGTGGCAGCTGTTCGCCTGCATAAATACTGAGGTTTTAATAATGCATTTTTTAATTACTGTTTACTGAAATAAATTTATTTTCTAGATAATCAAAAGCTGTAGCTTTAATTCTTTCTTCTACTGAAAATATGTGTAGCCATGTTGGGCTTAGCACTTTAGAACCTTAGCAGAAAAACAAACAAACAAACAAAAACCTCCAACCAAACAAAAAAAAACCTCAAACAACAAAGTAAGATGAGTTTGCAAAGGTCTTAGATGAGAGACCTTTGGATAAGAGATGGGAGTGAACACAATTTTACTTGTTTTGTTGTGTTTGTTTGACTAGTTGGGGTTTTTTAAAGTCCATCTTCAGTGTATTCTTTTTATTTTGTAGAAGAGAAACCAATTTTACATCTCTGGCTCAAGACACAGCACTTCTGAATTGCAAAGTTGAGTTCCCTACATCAGACCATTAGATTCTAAATGTAAGTTTTTAGCACGGGCTCTGTGACACTAATTTGTATAGTCTCTGCTGTGACAGCTACACCTGATGATGATGTTTGGATTCTAAGGGTCTCAGAATGAAGGCTTTTGCACAGTGACAAGTCAGCAATCTGCATAACAACTAACCTGGTCAAGTGGTGGCCTGTGCTGTTCTGCACAGATCTGTGGCCTCAGGGTAACGTTATCCAGCTAATCCTGCCACCTGGCCCCTGGTGGTGATGCCAGCAGCATGTCCTTGTCTTTATCTTGAAGTGAAGCAGCACGTTTTCATTCACTTTTTCTTTACAGTAAAAATTAATGGAATTACCTCTAAAAAAAAATCCGTGTGATCTCTATAGAGACCATGCCACACATGGACCTCATCATTAACAGGATCTGCACTGCAGACCTGTCCTGGTTTGAGCTACATTAGAACTAATCGTGTTCAGGGATTTGACATCTCTGCTCAGTGCTGCCACTTTCTGAAGTTCAGGACAGGTTTGCACACACGGAGGCTGCTTCTAGCTGGGAGAAACTGATGAGGAGTAAAACTCCTCCTGCCAAGAGTGGGTTTAGTGAATGTTAGAAACACCCAACCTTGAAAATGGAAAATGCTTTTTAGGGCATCTCCACGATCAGCAATTAGAATATTTTTAATCTCAAGTGGAAGTGTTATGCATAAACTGGCAGTATTATTGTGGACTAGAAGTAACGTGGTTGCCTTTAGCCAAGATTTTCAGTCTTTGGTCATGAATTTCATACAGATTTCTATCAAATAATTTCAGCTATTAGTATTTGCAACATGTAGCTATAAAGACAGTTCCTGTACAGTCTGAAATGCAGATAGTTATTAAAAAAAAAAAAAAAAGAGTATTTTTTATGGTATGAAAAAAGAAATTGTCTCATCTTTCAGTTAAGTGGATCATTCTGTCTAGGTATCAATAGCAGACTGACGCATAAGTTTTTCAGCTGCGTATAAAAAGTCAGTATAAATTCACATGTTGCTCATAGATATTTAGGGCTAGAAGAGACTTAAGGACAGCTGCACCTTTCTCTTGCTCTGAACAGGGAGGGCAAATTATTCCCTGCCATTTATATAATCTGTTTTTTATTATTTCCACTAATGGAAGCTTTGCAAGATCCCCCTCTTTATCACTGGAGGTTGATGACCATCATAGTTAGAAATCATTCTCTAATATCTGACTTTTTTTTCTTTTCTCATCTAACCTGAGTGTGGGCACTGTCTCACACTTTTCAGCAATCCTCCATATGCTCAATCCCAGGAATGTCTTTCACACGTCTATTTTCTGTCTCCTGATTTTCCATATTTGTGTTGCTGTACCTCATATCATACTGTCTCTTCCCCTGAAACAGATTGCAAGGTTGTGCAGCTACCCCTGGGTTGTTGCAGGGCTTGAATAAGGAAGCCTTGAAACCCAGGGTGCTCTGGATCATGTCCTCCTCAGTGGAAGCTTCATCTTCCACAGAGGCTGAAGGTGAACTGCAAGAAGGGCAGCTCTAGTGTGAAATAAACATCTCGACCCACTTCCCACAGTGTTTATAATCCGGTTCCATCCGATGAATAAAGACAACTTCATCACCCAACGGCAGTTTGGTTCAATTACATGAGCAGGGCCCATTTCAAACACCTATTAAACACAGAATGTGGTCATTCTGAGACAACGTTGAGTCCTCAATTTTTTGTTTTTTTGTTGCTTAGCTACCCTGGCTGTGTGCGCACTAAAAATATCAGATGGAGTGATGGCCAAATCTGCAGAATAGCTGTGACAAATTACAGAAATCACCGCAAATGATGTCAAAATTGCAAAATGTGGTCACAGGAGGTAGAGAACTGAAAATCACCTCAAAAGAATGAAATTGTTTCTTCACAGTTATTTCTGAATCCAGGTTTAGACTTCCATAGTTGGCAGCCTTAGGAAAGTAATATATAATATTTATTTTTCTTATTAATATGACAGCATTTAATCTGTGGTTTACCTGCAATTAATATTATTCTAAAGCCCTGTTCAGCACCTCATTTCAGCAGCACTTTTCTTTTGAGATAGCTGAAGGAAAATGATCACCTGTGAGAGTCAGCGCTCTATGCTGTTCTGTCGATGATTGCAATTGATGTAATTTACTAGAAATAAATCCAGATTTTCAGAAGCAAACTAGCTGAAAACTGATCTGAAAAAAAAAAATCAGATAATATTTCTTTTTCACTTTATGTTGCTGGTTTTGTTTCCAAATGTCATTCTGTCTCTCAAGTTAGGAAGATGGCTGAAATTGTAAATTTACACACATCAATTACATTTTTAACCAAATTCACAGTTTAGATTGGTCATGCATTCAAAATCTGTTGTTCCCTCTTCTGTTTTTATGTCTCATATGCAAGCATTACTTTTCAGAACATAGTTCTGAGAGTCCTTAGTATTGACCAAAGAGCTTCTTGACATTATTTTATAGCACTGTTGCAAGATGTTCATTGATTCATAGAATGCGTTAGAAGAGACCTTAAAGATCATCTAGTTCCAATCCCCTGACATGGGCAGGGACACCTTCCACTAGACCAACTTACTCAAAGCCTCATCCAACATGGCCTTGAACACCTCCAGGGAAGGGGCATCCCTGACCTCCATGGCAACCTGTTCCGGTGTCTCACCACCCTCACTGGAAAGAATTTTTTCCTAATATCCAGTCTAAGTTTGCCCTCCTCAAGCTGCAATCTATTCCTCCTCATCCTATGATGTTGTGGCACTGAACTTCCTTTCAGTATGTAAGAGAGAGGTTCAAATATGAAAAGACAAGAATTAAAATTTTCAGATTAGACAGCATACTGAAAATGTGAATGTCCTAAATCTCCTCTTCTCTCATTTCAAACCATTGCCACTCATCCTATCGCTCCAGGCCTTTCTGACAGAAATTAGCACAGACTTAATACTCTTGTTTCTGCTGTGTTCTTTGCTGTGTAGATGGTGCTTCTTTCCCTTTTGGCAACCACAGTATCATGAGCTACCTGTTTCACTCCTCTGTAGCAGAATATCAGGTAATAAAATGCAAAAATTGCTTATTTTTCAGAGGCCAGTAATTCCTGAAAAAAAAGTCAATCTTATTGTATAGGTAGATACAATAGTAAAGCATAACAGATACGCAGAGCAATATTTAAAAGCACATCTCTGTCTCCTGTGTAAACAAGTAGGAAGCAGTCCTTTGACTAATAAAATATTGACAGCCTTTGATGATAGAAGAAAAAAAAAACAACAGTTTTACCACAAACCTTATTTTATTCATCTGTGGCTAGCAGTGGTTTTCTTGTTCAGCATCTGTGGTGATTGCTTCAGCTTACAGGGAGCTGCGATTGTAGCTAAAGTCAATTCTGTGTAATGAGACCTGTGTCACCTTACTCCTTATCTCAAGCACTGCCAAGCACACCCTTCAAAGTCTGTGGAAATTCAATTAAAGCTTCTTCTAAGTCACATAAATAAATTCTGCAAGTCCATATTTTGGAACTCATTTCTCTAATAACCTTAAAGTTCCTCAAATTGTAGATATTCTGATTTTGCTGAAATTCAATAATCACAATTTTTAAAAAATACCCTTAAGCAGAAAGAAAATAAAACGCAGAAAAACCCTAAACAAACAAGAGCAAAAAGAAAAACACACACACACAAAATAAATACCCAACAAAACATCAAACACAAACCCCACAAACTTAAGAGATTTGTTTACCATTAAGTTAAGGAAATTTCCTAACAGGCCACCAAACAAGTTCTCGAAAACCAGGATCATTACAAAGCAGTCAATAAGAAGTAGCTAACTGATCCCCAGTGGGATGCATATTGTTCTAACAAATCAAGAACTGAAGAAGACACTTTAAATTGTGCATGAGGGTATGAATTTAATGTAAACATGAAGCACTGGCATTTAACACTTCACATTAACTTCCGCACTTACACCAGGAGAATCAAAGTAAAATATGTGCAGTAGGTACATTCACAAAGCTGCAAAAGGCATCATTAGGAAGCAGAAAAAAAATTATATTTTATATATATATATTTTTTTTTTTTTAAATGAAAAGAAGAATGTAGATAATTGAACCCATACCANTTCTCTGAAGAGGCACTGTCCTTTGCATGCGCACCTCCTGCAGACTGTCTTCAGGAGAGACAGGCAACCATGGCTCGTGAGGTTGGGAATCCTCTTTTTTTTTTTTTTTTTTTTTTTTTTTTTTNCAATCACTTACAATTTCTTTATTTCTTTTTTTTTTTTTTTTGTTTTCCTGATGGCAATCTTTCCAAGCGGAGTGGTCAGAAAAGCTGTGTGTCAAGATAAGTCAGAAAAAGTCCTTCAAACAATTTAAAAATACAGTATTATCTGTGGAAATGTTTTACAATCGAAGCCACAGAGAGCAATGATGAGGATGTGAGATATCTTGAAATCGAATGGCAATTCCTTTTTGCAGTCTGAAGTTTATCTGATGATTATGCTGCAGAACATATTCGTGTCATGTTCTCTTCCTGTGGATAATTCTCCACTCATTTCTGCAAGCCAGATAGAAACAGTTCTAAAATGGTGTCACTCTAAATGAGTATACTGTGCTAGATTGATGCAGAGACTGTTTTGCATTCTCATTAATTATTCCTGAACAAATTCCCTTGTTCTTTCCACCTTTTCTTCTCTCATTCTCTAAACGAGATGTATTTTTTTATCTTTTTTTTTTTTTTCTTTTTGTGTCATCTTTGGCATACATTTTGAAAACACAGAAATGGGCAAAATCATATCAGATTTTCTAAATTCGGTTATCAAGTTGATTCCTTCTGAAGTGTGAACATTTTTGAGCTTTAAAATCCAAGTTTGGACTTTTGAATATTTCTTTTGTGATTTATAATTTCTCATTAGTTGAGAAAATATGAACATATTTTTGAGGAAACTATAAAAAAAATTTCTCATTAAGCTTTTTACATTAAAAAACTTTCTTGTTTGAATAATATCCTGGCAAGACAAGATGCTCAGAAATTCAAGGTGTTACCTCTCCCAAGCCCTTACTGAACATCAGTGTCCTCCAACAGAGTGAGCAGGGAGGATCAAACTGTTGACAGCAATCCTACATCTTAAAACCTAACATTCCATAGATGAGGACAAATGTATTTATGTTGAAACTATATTCAGCCTGTGAGATTGGCTGTGGCCACATCAGTCACAGATGATATCATGGCCAGCCTGAGACATAGGAAGACCAGCAGCACTGCATGAACTCTTGTTCCCAGTGTATTTTCTGCTCACCAAAACCTGTGTTTTGTGATTTTGCTGGGAATAAAGAACTGATGATGATGATGATTTTATATTTTATTTTAAGGTGATATATCATACTTTGTAAGAGTAAAACAATGAAGTCATTAAACACTTGCTGCCAGTCACTTAAGCAGGAAGTGAGCTGATTGGAATGTCAGTTTCCATAGAATTTAATCCATTGAATGTTTGAGTTTATATCTGTACATGGAAATCCAGAGCACCTTTCTTACCAGAAGAGGCTGAGAGACCTGGGGCTGTTTAGCCTGGAGAAGACTGAGAAGGAATTCTCTCAATGCCCATCAAGAGCTAAAGGGCCAAAATGATGTGGGCAGACACTTTTCAGTGGTGCCCAGCAACAGGACAAGGAGCAATGGGCCCAAACTGCAACATCAGCAACAGCAAGTTCTACCCAAAGATGAGGAAAATCTTCTTTGCACTGAAGCAGGCTGCTCAGAGAGGCTGTGGAGTCTTCTCTAGAGAGATTCCAAACCCATTTGGACATTATGATCCTGGGAAATCTGCTGTGGGTAAACTTGCTTTACAAGGACTGGATGATCTCCAGAAGTCCCTTCCAACACCACTATGCTGGAATTCCACGAAATTTCTGTGAAATCAGAAACCCTGTGCTTACAAGGAGTTTTTATCAGTGTCTGGAAGAATTAAGAGAAAAATACCGCCGAAGTGATGATCTTGGTGCCCTCAATATCTCTCAAATGAAAATTCGGTGCATCTAAAGACCATCTGGAATGGAATAAAAACTATTCATTCTTTGCAGTTTCAAGATACAAGAAATACTTCAGAATATTTTAAAAAATAAATGCTAGATGTTGTTTTGAATATTGAGGGCAACATAGCCTGACTGATTGTACAGAACAGAGCATCTCCTTTGTATCAGACCCCTGACAGCACCCTGTGCTGAGAAGAATACTTACTAAAATACTGCCTCACTGCTAATATTTTTTAAATATTTTTTTAATCCTGTGTATTTTGAATCTGCTCCTGAAAGTACGAGATTGCACAGGAATGTTTTTAATCTTCATGAAGAGGCTCTAAGCTCTGCATCAAATTTCCAAACCCTACCATTCTGTGATTCTGTGATTTTCCATGCTCTGTCTCTCTGGCAAATGTCATCAAAGAAGGACAGCTTAGCTTTCTGGAATTACTTATTAAATAGCACGGGTCAGAAAAATATCAGAAAAGTTTTTTAAAGTATATCAGTGTGGTATCAGTTCTGTGATATCTTCTGGAAGGAAAAAAAAAATTCCCAAAACAGTTATTATTCAAGAATCAGCCTGAAGGCTGTTGCACAGAAAGAGGGTGGCTTGAAGATACACAATTTAACAATCAGAGAGAGCTACAAGAGAAAGAGAAACCCGTAAGAACCAAAATCCCTGTAGCAGGGATTTGTAAGTCTAAAGAAAATGTGCATATATAACACATTTTCTCCCGCCTACTTCCTGCAGAGGGATCTCCCAGAACAATCACACTGCTCTGAGCTCACCACTTCAGCTTTAATCAGTGCAGAAGTCCTGTTCCTAGCTGCATAAACGAACCACTTAGAAAAGGACTTTCACAGCAGCTATCGCCTGTTGCCTTTACCAAATGGCACACTTCTTAATTCCAGGATGTGAATGAAGTTTTGCGTAGAAGTTAGTCAGCAAATACTGGTGCAAAGACTGTTCTGTACACCAAGTATAACTACTGGATATGCAAAAGACATTGATTCTTTCCCTGCTACAATATAAAAGTCAGAGCTATTTCTTATTAACAGTTTTGGGGATTTGGTGGTTTAGTGTGTGGCAGGGGGTTTTAACTGTATGTGGTGTTTAGCTTTGAAAAACATCAGGTAGGTGACAGAGGTTTAGAAGAGGAAACGCATGAAAACTGCCATTACGAAACTCTTTCTGTAAGTCTTAATACCAGATATCTGCCAATTTGAAAGTGAAGAGTAGTCTAAGTGATATAAAATGTGCAACCTTGAAAAGGAAGTTGAAGAGACACAATCCTTTTATGTTAAGGTAATTTAAATAAATACATTTGTCCTCTCAGACTTGTTAGTTCATAAACAAATGTATTTGGCGCTGAAAATGCCAAAGTGTTTGGGTTTGTTGTGAGGATGGCTGACTACAAAAACAACACTCAAAGGTTCAGGATGCCGAATGCTGCAGGGACAGATATGTGCATACTGTAACCATTCCCTTAAATAATGTCCCTGACAATCATGAATAAAGTTTAGAAGCTCCCAGCACAGTGAACTACTCTTCTGAAAGTTTGCAAAGGTCTTACGACTTGCTGTGGTCTGAATAATATCAAAATGCCTTTTGTATATAGCAAATCACAGACTCACACAGAATAACAGAATGTTAGGTGGTGGAATGGACCTCAACAGATCACCCTAATGGTCCAACTCCTCTGCCAAAGCAGGAACACCTAGGGCAGGTCACACAGGAATGCATCCAGGTGGGTTTGGAATGTCTTCAGAGAAGAAGACTCCACAAGCTCTCTGGGTAGCCTGCTCCAGGGCACCAGCACCCTCACAGTGAAAAGGTTTTTCCTTATGTTCATGTGGAACCTCCTCTGCTCCAGCTTGCACCTGTTGCCTCTTGTCCTATCACTGGACATCACTGAGCAGAGCCTGGCTCCATCTTCCTGACACTCGACCTTCACATGTTTATAAACATGAATGAAGACAACCTTCAGTCTCCTCCTGAGAAGAGCCTGGCTCCGTCCTGCCAACACTTGACCTTCACTTATTTATAAATATTAATAAGGTCACCTCTCAGTCTCCTCCAAGCTAAAGAGATCCAGTTTCCTCAGCCTTTCCTCATAAGAAAGATGATTACCATGGCAGCACAAGCAGATGACTTTGCTTTATCGAAACTTCTGAGTTTGTCAACTATTTTGAGTTCCATTGGCAATCCTGGGGTGGGGGGGGAGAAGTGGAATAATAATTAAAATGATAAGATAAAAATTCTGTAAGAATATATGTCACTGTAAGAATATTATCCTTGTAAGAATGCATGCCTCATACCTTGAAAAAATGCTCCTTTCACTAAGGATTCACATCATTAGCTGCAGAAAAGCTGCACTGGAACTGGTTTGGCTGCAAGAAACTTTCCTGATAGCAAATTACATTATCTCATATTCATATTTCATTAAAAGATCTCTACTCAAAGTGGTTATTTATGGTCTATTGTACGGAGTTCTTCAAATCACAGAATCACAGAACTGTAGCGGTTGGGAGGGACCTCCAGAGATCATCAAGTCCAAAGCAGGATCCCCTAGGGTAGTTCACACAGGAACATATCCAGGCAGGTTTTGAAAGTCTCCAGAGAAGGAGACTCCACAACCTCTCACCCTCACTGTAAAGAAGTTTCGCCTCATGTTGAGGTGAAGCCTTTTATGTTCCAATTTGTAGCCATTGCTCCCTGCCTTATCATTGTTGACCACTGAAAAGAGATTAGCCCCATCCACTTGACACCCACCCCTCAGATATTTGTATACATTGATGAGATCTCCTCTCAGTCTTCTCTTCTCCAGACTAAACAGCCCCAGGTTTCTCAGTCTCTCTTAACATCAACACGGTGGAGGAATTAAACTATGATGCAATTTATTAATTGTTATATTAGTTATTATATTAATTATTGGTAAGGTATTGTTTTAATCGGTCCTAATTCCTGTAAAGTTTACAATTTTCCACTTTCAAATTCAGGTTTTTTTGTTGGTTTTTTTTCATGCTTAATGAATGGCTGCTGGGAAATTGTCCTCAGAGCTTTATTTGAAGGCACAGCAAGTTTCAGAAATAAATGGTTTTATTGTGAAAACACTGCCCAGCATCTTGAATCTTTTACTAAGTTCAATTGCTGAAACATATCTTACATTTAGTTACCTGTCTGGCAAGCTGTCTATTTAACAGGCAAAAGCCATTCTGACTGTGATGGATGATGCAGGTGCCCTGTTTCAATGATGGGGAAAATAGGCTGAGTCAAAGTAGATGTGGCTACAGTGTGGCACTTCTCTCTTTACTGCTGCTTCCTCATTTCTCTTCATTTGGATAAGAAGGCTTTGCTTTGAACACACTTATTCCCACAGTCTCCTATCTACCAACCAGTGTTCTCATTGCTTTCTTCTTTTTTGCTTTGAAGTGACTTCAGAGACATTACTCTGTACTGACCTAGATTAAAGCAAAGTTTTCCTTACAATTCCTATTTTGTGCTCTGCAGGTCAAGGACAATAGTTTTTAAAGTAAGGCTGTGGGTAAGGATTGAACAGTGTTATTCACCCATCGACTTCACTTTCTGTCTGCATTGTGACATTTGGTTTCAGACTGCTTCCCCTGTGCTGATTTTTGTGGGATCACTTTCTTAACAAGATCTTTTCTTCTTCTCTTTCTCTTTCCTTTTTGGGTTTGTTGGGTTTTTTAATTTTTGTTTTTGTTTGTTTTTTTAACCGAGAGACTATTGAGGGTGCATAAAATCTCTCCTTGAGCTGCCGTACTCCTAGTTTAAATGTATTTGACAATATGGCTTAGGAGGCTTGTGGGGTAAACCTGTATAACCATCACCAGCTCTCCATTGACTGCACAGCTCAACTAATATGGAATTCTGCAGCTGACCTTCTCCAGATATCACCTGAGTGAATGAAAGGGATGAGCTTACAAGCAATCCAGAAATTCAGTCCTTGTAGTTGCAATGGGTAGAAATAAAAAGTGTTAAGTAGAGCCCTTGTTAGTGGAAAAGGGAAAATTGTACTTAAAATTCATATATTTCACAACTCGGTCTGCAGTTTATCTGATATTTACACTCTAATGCAACATGCAGAAGGCTCTGAATTTCTCTCAACATAATCACATCTCCAGCTCATCAGTTTCTGCATGTTTCAATTCCTTGATGTGAATGGAATTACAAGTTAATTAAAAATAACCAGAAATTCATGAGCAAAATGTGAATTCTAGGAAATGGCACTTAGGTGTGGAAAAGTGTGCTAGAAGTACAGTGAAGCTGAGGATGAAACATTAATGTAATGAAATAGGGTTTTAGAGCCACCTTTCCCTCCTCTTCTTTTGGGACAGCATGCACTACATATTTTTTTGTTCTTCCCCTTGCTGACATACTCTTCCAGCAAGATTTCTATAGTGTCTTGGAAGTAGGCTGTGGCTACCATCTCTAGATATTCTCAAGGCCTTTTAAAAAAAGTTAAGGTAGAAAGAATCTGCAGACTAAATCTCCTGTTTCCCCCATTTTTCAAAACTCCACCATTTTCCAGAACCACCACGTTTTGTCTTTGGTTGGCAGGTATCCCAGCAGATCTCATTATCAGCCTACTCTTGTGCAATATCACAAGGGAAGGCCAGAAGGACGGTGAGTTGTGTAAGGGAGAGTAACAAGGAGCAGGCAAAATGAGAGAGAGGATGAAGAAATAGGACATTAAAAAGGCTGAAATAAATGAAAGCATCTTTTGAGACTAAATGTTCAAGACAGAACAATCTAATGCTAAGAAAGTGAAAATTATTCTATTTATCTCTGCTTTCTCCTGAGTATTTCCCTTGTTGGATTTCTTCCAACATTTCTCTGACACCATTATTGACCCTCTTCTATTTCACTGGGATAATTGCTTTGGTCTGTGTGTAAATTTTTTCTTGTGTTTCTTAATTCAGTATTGCCATAACGGCACATTTGCATGAATGTGAGCATTCTCATGAGCATTCACATCATGAGAAAGATGAAAGACTTCAAGCACACTGGTAATCACATCACTGAATTATTTGTTTTCAGATCCAGGAACCATTGCATTCATTTCCTGGTCCACAATATAAACTTGCAGGTTCTATTTCTTCTGTGTCTGCTCAGGAAAGTATTGTTCTAGTTTGAGCTCTGGAAACAGCAAAACACTGCTTGGATAACAAGCAGAAAATACAGTCAGAATGACCTGGTCAGAATAGCTAGAAAAGGAATCTAGAGCAAAATAGGAAATGTTATGAGCCTGTAAGCTAAATGCTTACCAGGAATGCTAGTATTTTTAGTATTGAAATGCAACTCAGCTCTCACGTGTAAGGGATTTAGAGAACTTTCACATATTATACTGAAAGATGACAGAAACTACTTGAGCAACTTCCATGCAAAGATAGAATAAAATAGTAAAATATCTTTATTGTGGAATAAAGATGAGGAGAATGTCTAGTGAATGAGTTATAGTAAGTACTGTGCAGAGGGAAAGAGAAAATGGTAATTCTCCATTTAGTATAGAGAGCAAAGAAATTACTGGGTAGCATCATTTCTGTTGCAAAAGATCACTGAGTCCAACCACTTTCTAACTCCACCAATTTTGGTGCTAAACCATGTCCCTCAATACCGCATTTCTGGACTTTTAAAGAACCCCAGGGCTGGAAATTCAACTACTGCCCCAAGGAGCCTGTTTCAGGGCTTGAGAACCCTTTCAGTGAAGAAGTGTCTTCTCATATGCAACCTAAACCTTCTTGTCCTGGCACTAGTATTTTCTCTGAAGACAGCACAAATTCAATTCTTTCCCAAGGAGTCTTAAAAGTGGTCAAAATTAATTTTTAAAAAAATATATAACTTTATTAGAAAAGAAATTGTTATGGTCTGCTGCTTGATATTTCATATGCAAATGTTGATGTGTGCATCCCTGAACTGCAGATTTTCAGAACTGTGTGTGGGAAGTTTAAAAGATAAGGGCTCGTACACCCATCATGTAGTTAAGCATTTGCTATTAGCTACCATTGTGAAATAAAAAAAAGAATTTTTACATGCATCATAGGTATGATTCAGCCTGGATATTTCTATATTCACTATAGGATACATTCATCAGTAGCTTTAACTCTCACTTGTGTGTCACGACTTTAATTTGGTGTCAGATGTGATGCATTATAATGTAAAATCTCTCTTAATGGCTTAAGGGAGATCCTGGCTCTTACAAAAGCTGGAGTATTTGCCAGAATAAGAATGGATTTCGTGTCCACAGCACTAATAAGAATAAAATAGAATAGCTTTTATAGACTTGCCTGGTCGGTACTCTCAACTCTCCAAAGTGCTTCACAGAGTAATTGTGTAGATAGGAGCAGTCTAATAACTGTCCCAGCACATGGTGCTTCCACCAGGCACTCAGCAGGGCTCACATGAAGCCTTCCATGCCACACAGGCTTGCACTGTGATTGGCAAAGCTAGCCAAGAGTCCCAGATGGACTTGTCTTTATTTCTCTCTAATTGGAAAATAAAGATTCTGTACTTTCCCCTTGTCCTTTTGTTATTAAATTTAGCTTGAAATACTTTCAATGGTGTGCTCCTGAAGTCATGCTCCTGTTCAACCCTGTCTCTTCAGTTCAACCAATTTTTTAAACCTGTACTAACTCATGAGAGGTACTACACTGAAGCTACAGGCTTTATAGCAATTAGTAGGCAAAGACTCAGCTTTGTGAAAAGATGTGACTGTCTCAAGAGTGGCAGATACCAAAAATACTTGCAGCCACTACTTTTAAAAACAGGCTATATACCCACAGCAGAAATGGGCAGCTGGTACACAAAACAATGCTACATGCACAGAAGAATCTCACCAAACTCAAATTGAATTCATACTTATATTCCTGATTCTTCTGGCACCAAAGATATCCTTTTGCAAGTCATGTCATCCTTTTCCATGTCATGTGTCTTTTATATCAGTGGCATGGCACTCAATTCATATATGTTGGCTGCAGTGATGCCATTTGTGAAACCAAAACTGTATTTTTCTCTTGAAGGATGAACACTGTTTACAGCTCAGACCTTCAATTTTCAGTCTCAGGAACAGGTCAGTTATCCTTATGATTAGTACAGGAGAAATTTGTTTGTTGGCCTTGAAAAATAAAATCTAGGGGTTAAATACCTGGAGTACTGTGTGCAGTTCTGGAGCCCCCAGCACAAGAAGGACATGGAGAGAGTCCAGAGGAGGGCCACGAAGATGATCAGAGGGCTGGAGCACCTCTGCTATGAGGACAGGCTGAGAGAGTTGGGGCTTTTCAGCCTGGAGAGGAGAAGGCTTCGAGGAGACCGTATGGTAACCTTCCAGTATCTGAAGGGGGCCTACAGGAAGGCTGGGGAGGGACTATTCACAAAGTCTGGTAATGACAGGATGAGGGGGAATGGGTTTAAATAGCGGAGGGGAGATTTGCACGGGATGTTAGGAGGAAGTTCTTCACAGTGAGGGTGATGAGACACTGGAATGGGTTGCCCAGGGAGGTTGTGGCTGCTCCCTCCCCAGATGTGTTCAAGGCCAGGCTGGACGAGGCCTTGAGTGACCTAATGTAGTGGGAGGTGTCCCTGCCTATGGCGGGGGGTTGGAACTGGANTAACATCCCATTTAAATCTCCCCTCTGCTAGTTTAAACCCATTACCCTTTGTCCTGTCACAAAGCAAGCACTGTGAAATAAATGGTGATGTGGTATTGAAAAGACAACTAACAGGAGTAAAATGTGTTGAATCAGTAAAAAAGCAACTAATAAGAGTAAAATATGAAAAATTGTTTAAATATATATTTTTTTAAAAACATATAAGTATTTTGTACAGACCAGGATTATGACATCTAAGACAAGATAAGTGCATTATCTTTAAGTGAAACCAAACCCGATGGCAACTTTTTCTCCATGTAAGTCTTTGTGATTTTGGATTTTGCAGCAACTGTTAACAAAGATGGAAAGATGGTGAGTGGGGTTTAGAGGAGATATTTTGGGAACTCCATACAGATAGCTTGAATCAATAAAGGAGACAGTTTGGAAATAGTTGATGTGAATCATAATTACATGTTGAAGCCTGGCATTAAAAAGGAATGAATTAACAGGCTCAACCTGCTCATTTGAGAAGAAGAACACTTAGTCAAGCTAAACATGAGGCTCTTTTTCCCGTGACCATTTTTCCATTGGGAAAATTGTTTCCCACTCCCAATAAAATGTAGATACAGGAAAAAGACTGTTTCTCTTTATAACATGCACAAAGCAAAGTTTTATCCAGAGCACGATGTGTTTAATCCACAGAATTTCAAAACAGCATAAAACTTGCATGCCTTTGGTTGCCTCTTCCAAATTCCAATAGGAGGGAAAAAAAATTTTAAAAACCAAAAAACAAACACATTTTCCAAGGGCATTTTCAAGTTCCTAATTTCGGGTGCATGATACTACATTGTAGTAATAAGTACCTAATTTTATGTCATTGCCAGAAGCCAGATCTTAGGGGGGAAAACGTAAAAATGTTTTGGGGGGTTTCCTTTCTGCAAAGCATATTATTCATTTAAGATCTTCATTAAGTGTTTCAGTCCTACCTGTATATTTATGGGGCATATCATCCAGCCTGACATGTGTCTGTGATCATAACTACTGGAAAGGTAAATACATATCTTTCTTTATTCCTTGGCAAGTCTAAACTGTATGAAACGTGATTAAATAAATTAAAATAAAGCTAATTGCAGTTCAAAAATTATCTTTGTACAGACATCATTGTCAAAGTGTACATTTGGCTGTTAATCATCTCCCAGGATAAATATCAGACATAAACACATCAATCAATGTCTTGTTTAATTTTGTCACACCAGCACCATTTGGGTAATTTATAATGTTCCCAGTAATTTTATTTTTACACAACATTATTCTGTTTTCCATTAATCTCTGCTCTTTTAGAACATGCATCGGAGCTGTAAACTAATTTGCACATAGGAATAAATATGCCTGCAATTATGTTTGAGAAAGAAAATCACTGCTCTATCTGCTTCTGTTTCCACATGAATTGCAAAGAGGTAACATACACAGAGAAGAACACAGTGGTGGGGGTCTACAGTACCTGTGATATTTAAGTAACTGTTTCCTGTGGGGAAGGAGTAACCCAGAGATTGGGCCCAGCAGTCCTGTACCGTGAGAGCAATCTCACTTTTGCGGTCTGCCATTTTTCTCCTTGCTTCTCTACTGCATCATTTCACTCTCAGCTTGCCAGATAGCAGCTTTAAAATATTTATGTAAACCTCTCAAACTGGGAAACACTTCAGCTTGTCCTAGTTAATTTTTTAAATCTGCATGTGCTACTTTTCTAGTGAGGTACTGAGGATTGTTTGTCTTCCTGTAAGGCTCATAAACAATAAGCTGATTTATGAGGGATACAGAGTACAGTGTCCCTCATGAATGTCAGCTGGGTCTGGGGTGCTCAGCCCTTCTGCTCAGTAGCTGTAATTACCTCAGAGAATTAGCCAGTTGCCTAATAAATATTCTCAATCCGTCCCTCTCTTGCTCTTTTGTTTATTCATACAGTGATCTTCCTTCAATTTCTGCAAGCGCAATTTAATTTGCTCTTTAGAAACTGTTGCACTGTTTTACATCAATCCCTCTCTTGCCAAATGAAAACATTGATTAGACTGTATTTTGCTAAACAACGCATTTCTAATGAGAAATACTCAGCCATAAAGCCTCTTTTTCCTGATGCTTAGGGGTAAGTGAGTCTTACATTTTGATTCAAACGGTGACTTCTAATGCTGGGCATAATGAGACACTTGAAAGACAAGATATGGGAAGATTCATCCTCCTCTCATTTCTTTATGTGTTTGAACTATTTAATATTTAACTTTTTTCTAAACTCATGACTCAGGTCAGCTTCGTCCACTGCTAGTGGCTGATCTGCACCTCGTTAACAGCTTGGAACAGCCTGTTTTTTGTCTTACCTTCATACAACTTTATAATCTGCTGTGCACTTGGTAGAACTCTATTATATGCAAGGAGTTCTACACCAAAAGAAGACAGTAGATATATAATGGTCAGTATAAATACAAGTAACTGGACTGAAGATGGATGGCTGTGTCTTGCTGTGGTTGGTCAAATCTCAGCCTCATAAAAAATCATTTCTACTTTACCTTTTCAGAATATTGCACTTCAGATCTTAACTATCTCGTAAGGCAGTGAAACAGCAAGGCTGATTTATCAGTGTGAGTGGGGGGAAAAAAATCTATTTTTGCTCTAAAAGTCTTGTGGTATTATTTCTTTATATACTTTCTTTATTAAGTGCCAGGTCCTACATCTGGGTCAGGCACAAATACAGGCTGGATGCAAAGTGGATTGTGAGTGGCTCTGAAGAAAGAGACTTGGAGATGTTGGTTGATGAGAAGCTCGCTATGAGCCAGCAGTGCCCTCATGAAGCACAGGAGGCAGACTGTGTCCTAGCCTACATCGAGTGGAGTGTGGCCAACAGGGAAAGAGGAGATTCTGTACCTCTACTCTGCTCTGGTGAGACCCCAGAATACTGCATCTAGTTCTGGTGTCCCCAGAATAAGAAGGACACTGAGCTTTTAGACAGAGTCCACAGGAGGGCCACAAAGATGAACCAAGGGCTGGAATATCTCTGCTATGAAAACAGGCTGAGTGAGCTGTGGTTGTTCAGCCTGGAGAAGACTCCAGGGGGACATTAGAGCTGCTTTCCAAGAGCCAAGGGGATCCTACAGGGAGGCTGGAGAGGGACTTATCATAAGGGTGTCTAGTGACAGGACAAGGGGAATGGTTTGAAGCAGAGGGAGAATAGGTTTAGTCTGGATTTTAGGAAGAAGTTCTTCAGTACAGGGGTGGTGAGACTCTGAAATGGGCTGCCCAGGAATTTTTTTAATGTCTCCTGCCTAGGAGTGTTGAAGGCCAGGTTGGATGAGGTCTTCAGCAGTGGAGTCTAGTTGAGAGGTGTCTCTGCTCATGGCAGGGAGGTGGAAGCAGATCTCTGAGGTTTTTTCCAGCCTAAGCCATTCTATGTTTCAATAACTCCTGAAGAATAAATGTTTTTTCTTGCACAAAATCCCCTATATAGTGTGTTTAGCCTTATTATGCCTTTCATATTAAGCAGCAACCTTACACTACTGTCACGGGACTGGGTTAATCAAACACAGTATCCCGTGGGANACTATTCAGAAGTAGCGGGAGGGGAGGGGTGTTAATTCAATTAAAGCAAACAGTAGTAGATATATTGAACTGAGGATAGAAACACAAAATTAAATCATTTTTCCAAACTGTTTTTAGAAACTTACTTGTCTCTTGCTTAATTCTCCTCGCCAGTGCATATTGAGTGTGACACAGCCTGTACCGAATGCTGTATGTTTTGCAGAACTCTTTCACCCCTAACAGGAAATTTTCAAAGGTTTTTTTTTCAAAGATTTTTTAACTTCACAGTGTATGCTCTTGAAAATAAAGTTACAACCGGTCCTCAAATGCAATTTTTTTTTTGTTAAAGAGGCGATTAACAAGTTGTAGCAACTTTCGTCTACTACTATAAAAGTCTGACAAAATTACAAGCCCTTATAAATGACTCCTTGGAGTGGATCTCAGTATCCAACTTTAAATTATAATTGTAATTAAGAAAATGAGGAAAATGTGAAATCTCCAAGCTGAGCACTCAGTTTGCATCTAAACCAGCTTGTAATGATGCGAGTAAGAGATTTAAATTCACTGTACAGATAATAAGATGCTAACTATTTTATTTGCATTTTTAAGGACAACTCCTTTAAACTGCAGCGTAAGGTCAAACACATTTGGGAAGGTGGCAAAATGTTCCAATATGATGACTTACCTTGAACCAAAACCCTATGCACTATGTAATTAGGCACCTTATTAAAAGATATTTCTAAAGCATATTACCATCACTTTAACTCTAGATTCTAGATTCTAGAAATGGGTTTGCTTGATGTGTAACATAAGCTCCCTGCATTCTAATAATACCTTATACCATCGTAATTCATGACTATTACTATGCATTAATTCTTTTTCCTACTCTATCCTGTACAATTTCAGACTGTAGATGCTCTTCAACACTCAAAATAAATAAGTAACTAAATAAATACAGATACATACTGAAAAGGCATGGTGAAAAGTATTCCTGTATAGTTACTGTTTGGTTTACAAATTTAATTGTACCAGTGATCTAATTCATATGTTATGAGATGGTATTTTATTTGAAATATAGAGTCTTCTGTTGTGCTGGTTTGAGGCTAATTGGAATATTTTAATGAGAAAAATTATAGACTGTGAAAAGAAAAACAGCAGAGATGTCTACTTCACTCATAGGTTTACTGAGATGTATAAAAACAAGGACATAGATAAGACAGTGTGGCTCTGTCTGTGGAGTCTATTGGTGTGTCTCTCTCTCTGCCTTGCTTCTGCTTGGATCTATGTAACTCAACTCATCAATTCTGCTTTTAACCCCCCTCGCAAATCTTTCCAATACACCTTGCACATAAGGCAGATTCTGGGATAAGGTTGGGGGATGGAGAGAAGGTGGAAGGGTGTTTGGAAACCTCTCTTGGGAACTCTGACTTCTGAGAGGGGTATTGTGCTTCTGTGTTACTTTTAACTTGAAAATATTTCTGGATATATCTGTAAATATTTGTAATATATTGTAAATATCTGCTTGTAAATGGTGCACAGCTGTGAATATGAAGCTTCATTCCTTAACTTCCAGCCAGCTGAGTCTTGTCTGGGTGAATTCATTTTGCGTGGGGGCAGGTAACTCCCAAAACATCACATCTGGTCATGTCATCAGTCACAGGATCAAAGAAACATCCAAGTTGGAAAAGACCCTCAGAATCACCAAGTCCAACCTATAACCCTACTCTACAAGATTCACTTTAAACCATATCCCAAAGCACCACCTCCAAACGACCCATAAACACATCCAGGGTTGGTGACTCGACCACCTCCCTGGGAAGCTCATTCCAGTGCCTGACCACTCTTTGTGAAAAACCTTTTCCTAAAGTCCAATCTAAACCTACCGAGTCTCAGCTTGAGGCCATTCCCCCTTGTTCTGTCTCAAATTACCTGTGAGCAGAGCCCAGCACCAGCCTCTCCACAATGTCCCTTCAGGTAGTTGTAGACAGCAATGAAGTCTAAAGTCATTCAAGCCTTCTATGAAATTAATAACATAGTTGATATCTTGCTACATATTTCACTGCTTACCTACACAACCATCTCAAAATGCATCAGCTCCACAAATGGCCATAGATATATATAAAACTGCAAGGAAATAATGACTTTTGAAGTGACAGTCATTTAACTTCACATGACTTAATGCCCTTCTGAAACATCCTGTGGAAATTGTTTTTTCTATATTTTCTTTCTTGGTGGAAATTGGAGAATTATTTCTGTACTCTTGGCCAGGAAAGTTAGAGAATGTCCTTCTCAATTTGCCACTTCATTAAATTCCTTTTGGCAGAAAAATTATTCCCCAGAAACACAGGCTTGCTGAGACATAGTCTTAGGATATTGCTGTTTTATCTGTATTGTTTCTTCTGTAACAGCATACACAATAACTTGCTAAGAATTAAATAGTGAAATCTTCAGAGAGGCCTTACAGTTCTTGACACAAAATTCATATTAGACACGCGTAAGCTTGGTTTTATCACTTTTAGTACTTCATACGTAAAGACAGAGCTGCATTCAGAGCTGTTTCTTTGTCATCTTGGCATATTGTGCTTGAGCATTTGGTATGAATAATGCCACCAAATTTTCTGTCTTCAATAGGAAAATGAAGCTTTACATGAGCTGAAGTTCCTCCCTGATCCTTTTCTATTCAGCCAGCTACTTTATTCACTTCTGAATTTTAGGCTTGAGGGAAAAAGAATAATCATTCTTTCTCAACAATATTTGGACCAATAGTTCACATTTTTCATGAACAGCAATTTGATACTGTCTGACGTTTCCACCAAACATACATTATCCCATATGTAATTAGGTATTTTTCTTCATAGTTGTTTCCCCCCCACAAGAGTAGGATATTTTTCTTCACTTTTCTTGGCTTTCTCTGTCTTCACATTGGAAGCACCTTGCCTTTGTATAGTGTTCAATTCTGCCTTAATATGTGTAAGGTGTAAAGAAACATTTCGGAGTGAAATGATCAAAATGCCTCATTTTCTCTCTTAGCTGCCCAAGTGTTTTAAAAGGAAAGCAGTTTTGCTTTTGAAGACAATTTTAAGTCACTCTAAGAACCCCTAGTTAGTATTTCCTTTTCCTGGAAATAAATTCTGCTGGGTTTCTGATAATATAGTTCCTCATTTAACGTATGACTCAGAGAAAAGCAGCTGATGATGGTGGTTGAATTTGATAAGGCATTAGTAAGATAGCAGTATATCCTGTCAAAAATCTGGTGCCTTATGCCTGCCTTCTATGTGGTGATTTATTTGCAAGATGGAAAAACTCTCAATGGTGTTAAAGTTATTTTCATGCCACATTAAGTAATCAAGTCTAATCCATATGCCTCACTCAGGTGTCTTTTGTTCTGCCCAGATATTGTACTGTCATTTACAACTCCACTTACGAGCATTTTCTCTGTTGAAGAGCAAAATTGTATTTGTACACCTGATAGATTCATATAATCATAGAATGGTTTGGGTTGGAATACATCTTAAAGATCATCTAGTTCCAATCTCCCTGCCCTAAGCAGGGACCTCTTCCACCAGACCAGGTTGCTCAAGCAGAGTCACAAACTTCCCAAATGGGATTAATTTTCTGAATGTTTAAACCAGAGGACTAAACAAAAAAAAAATATTTTTTAAAAAAATTTTTCCTAGCAATATGAGTTTCTGCAGGTTCTTCAGCTCTTTAAACAGCGTCTCGGAGAAGTGAAACATATTGCACAACACCTTTATAAATAAAACATCCACAAGTGTGGACACTTCAGAAACGGAAAAACCTGGCAAAATTAAATTTATGCTGATACTCTTCTCTTTCATGCTGCATTTCTTAATTTGCATAATGCCCTGATGTGTTAGCACACCAACCTGTAATAGACTGAAAGGAATGAAAAGACTTTTAGAAACATGGGGCTGTTTATTCAGTGTGATCATACTTGAAGAACAGCTGGGAGGTCGTGAGCTCAAAATGCAGATAAACTCTGGAAATTTCTTATGCAACATATCATCTCAAGTTGGTTTCTTTCCTTACTTCATCTATTCTCCTTAAAGAAATACCAGCTGAATTAATCTCTTTCAAAGTATTTTAATATAAAATTTCAATATGTTCTCGTGCTTAAGACATGCAGGCACTGAATTAGAATATCTGCTGGAGACCTAATCCTTCATTCTAATGGAAATTATTTTGTTTTCTATGCTATTCATTCAATTATTTACACACCAAGAAAGAAGCTTGCTCATCTAGCTTGGCCATGTTTATTTTCAACTCACCAAGAGGTAAGATACCCAAGTTTAGGATTAAAGTGCTGACAATATTATGGTTTAAAATGCCTAACCCTTAGATGAACTGGGGACAGTTCATAACTCTTGCAGTTCAGTTTAAGAGCTTGACATGTGGATTCATGCATTGCAGAAACTAAGAGAAGAGAGGCAAGAAGAAGACCTTTACTGTACTAGGAACCTTGAAATTTCTTTCCTCGGAGGTTTTTGCTTTTACACAGAAACACTTCATAAGGAAGGTAAAACAAAGGGAAATACACTTCGTACATTTCCTATGGCAAGACACAAGGCATGCGGCATCTTAAACCCACAAGATCTCACAGACTGCATTGCTTCTCTGTTCCATCCATTCCTACAACATCTTATCAGCCACAAGTCTTTAGTACAACCCAAAACTTTACATTGATATGGAGGGGAAAACGAGACCACCTTCTAAGCCTTGGCAGATTTTGTCTGGTGAAATATACTCAAGATGACCGTTTGGTTTCTTACTTATACCAAGGAAGACAAATTAAAACTGTCTGAGATGCTGTGTCTGAGAATAATGTCATCTCTGCCATTGCCCCAAATATGGTGATCAGTAAAACACAAGGAAAAGATGTAAGAAGCAATCTCTAAAAATAGCAGAATATGTTTAAACTAAAATACTGAAGGTTTTCTAAGCTTGTCATATGATAGCAATAAAAGCACAGAGCATAAAGAATTATCACAGCTTGCAATTATCAGTGTAAGAAGATTAAACAGCTCAATTCCTTTCTTTTATTTCTATAACTCAGTTGATCTTCATTTCCACAGTATTCACAGAAAAAGACTATCAGACTTCAAAGGCAAATGTCAGAGTTTTAGGTTTCATCATTAATGTTATTTTATAGTTTTATCAGTTTTCATCCTTACCTCTGGATGATTTGCTCAGAGGATTGTTTGTTTCCTTTTGTTGCTTCAAGAATGTGGCTTTCTGACTTATCAAGAAATTGACCACAGCACACCAATAATCAGGGTATAAATGGAGTCCTGCCGTGAGGAAAGTTGGGTTCTTTCCACGCAGAAGCACCCTGAAAGAGTCAGATCTATGATTCTATGATCTTGTCCCCTTAGAATAGGACCTCATCTGAGGAGTCATGCACATATATCCTGGGTACCTGTGGGAAGAGTTTCCTTTTCTGAGTGTATGCACAGTTTGTTTCACCTCTCCCCAGATAATTTAACTGGTTGTGCAGCAGGTCTTATAACGACAGGACGAGGGGTAATGGGTTTAAACTGGTAGAAGGGAGATTTAGGAGGAATGTTAGGAGGAAGTTCACACCGAAGGTGAGACACTGGAACGGGTTGCCCAGGGAGGTTGTGGCTGCTCCCTACCTGGAGGTGTTCAAAGCCTCGAGTGACCTGATCTAGTGGGAGGTGTCCCTGCCTATGGCAGGGGGTTGGAACAGGATGATCTTTGAGGTTCCTTCCAACATAAACCATTCTATGATTCTATGATATTCCCAACTGACACCCAAATCTGGAATTGTGTTGGGAAAGAGAGCAGATTCACTGTAAAAAATCCAGTTTTCAGGTGGCTGTTTCTGTCTGTTTTGTGGGTGCCTCCATCACAGGGTGACAGTAAACACCTGTATCCAAACAATACTAGCTAAAAATCCTACAAACCTCTGCCATAGCACATTGTAAATTTATGCTCATCATGTCCAAATTATGAACGATTGCTTACACTCCACTTTTAGTTCTTTCCCAAGCAATGGAAGTTTTGCTTTTCATAGGAAAATGTTGATGGCTTTAAGTGCTGTTTTCACCAGCTAGGTTAACTAATGAAGGGCTGGCAGCCCAGTAGTCAGAGTCCTGTTGGTTTACTTATCTCAACTGGTCATTTTTAATGCAGTAACCTGCTCATAAAGTCATCAAATGCAATGCAATGACTATTTCTAGTAACTTCTTTGACTAACATTTTGTCACTCAGCTGTGTGTTTTCAAAATTATACTTAAGAGCCCTAAATTCCCTAGTAAAAATAAGACATTTTGAAGGGTAACATCTCACAGATGAGCTTATTTCTCCTCTTGGAGAGTTCAGCATCCTCTAAATTCCTACTGCTTGCTTTTTTTCCCCACTAGAACAGATAAGGCATTCCAAACATATCTGGTAAGTGGTTTGGTGTTACAGAGAATTTTCAGTTTGTGATTTAAACTGCAGGTAACTGAAATTATAGATATGTTTGGAAAATTAGTTAAGACTAGTAAGGCTCCACTGATTTCACTGGGAATATTCTCATCTTCCTAGCTAAAAATTCTCTTTTCATATATTTTAATATCATTGTAGAATCATCAGCTTTCTTTATGCTTACTGTTTTAACTAATAGATGGTAAGAAATGGAAACAAATTGAAACTGACTTCTGAAACAGAACCAATTTATTCCTCCATGTAAATGCCTCTGAAAATTCTTCACAGAAACTAAAGGTTTATTTTTGAATTCTTAACTCCTTCCCTAGCTGGTAAATGGGTTCCTCAGGCATTTCAGTCTAAAACTCAGATGCTTCTACACATTGCAATGAATTTGATTTCTAAATTGTAATGTGAAGGTTAATTACTCACTGATCACAGGTTCTGTAATCCACACAAGTTAAAAGCAGAAAAAATTAAAACTAGAAGTATGTCAAAATGTCTTTCAGCTCATCATCTTGACACCACCTTAGGCTTTGTTATATTTCTTCCATTACTAGCTTAGGTAATATCTCTGATTTAGCTCTTCAAAAAGTAATAATTGCATCTCTAGCAAATTCATCTCCAGCCTTCCTGACATAATTCATTTCTCAGACCTTCACTCCCCGTGTATTTTTAATGCCCTTTTGTGCCCCCAAGAAAGGATGACATCAGATGATGGTTTTAAAGAAGTTACTATGACCTAACTTTAAACACAGACTGAAGAGAGACAATTAACAAACCTTTTTTCTTTTTTTTTTTTTTTTTTTTTTTTTAAGTAGTGCTCCTTCCTTTTTTCAACATTTCTTCTATTTACTCAGGATGTCTACAATTCCCCTACTCCTGCACAAGAAAGAGTTATACTATTCAGATATGAGATTTGCTCAGGAGCACCAAATCTTGTAGAATCATAGAATGCTTTAGTTTGGAAGGGACCTCAAAGAACATCCAGTTCCAATCCTCCACCATAGGCTTGTGTGAAAAGGATTGATTATAAATATAAGGAAGAACTGAGAGAACCACATTTTGGTCTGGAAGTAGAAAACAAGTGGTTTTTTTCCTTCTGGTGAAGGATCCTGTTTATGTTCAAATGGAAATTCTGACAGCATCACCAAATATTTCATGCCAATAGAGAGATTGGAAAATTTTGAAATCTCTTTCTGCATTAAGCATATAATCCTGTTTACAGTCAAGTCTCCTGAAGAGCAAAAGAGGAGTAAGTGTGGAAGCAAGTAGAGAAGAGGTGTTAGATAGCAAATGTGGGATATTAAAATCTAAGGCAAACAGAAGAGTTGTCAGGAATGGGGAAGAGCAGGACCATCCAATCTAGCTCAGGTCACACAGGAACACATCCAGACAGGCCTTGAAAGGCTCCAGAGAAGGAGATTCCACAACCTCTCTGGGCAGCCTGTGCCAGTGCTCTGGGATCCTTACAGTCAAGAAATCCCCCTTAAGCTAAAGTGACTTGGGGCAGCAGTGGACTGCCAAGATCTTTGCCCCCTGGGACTCACACTCTGTTTCATCACTCCAGCATCCCTTCAGTCTGCTTTAGGGCTGCAGGGCAGAAGCCCAAGGCAGTTGGTGGCTCAAGCAGGAAGCAGATGGCCTGAACTTTGTCAGCACTGAGAGCAGACCTGTCACTGCTGGGGAGAATCTGCTCAGCTTTCACTGAGCTGCTGGAGATGCTTTGCTGCTGGAGATGCTTTGCAGTGACCACACCAGCCGGTAGGGCTGCCCAGCGACAGGAAAGCACAGATAGCATTAAGAGGGAAAGGGAGATAAAAAGTGGGGGTGACTCAAGAGGGAATTAAGCCATCTCTGGTGACTATGAAGTCAGAAAATTCACTTCAAATCTTTCAGAGACCAAACATGAGCTGCTCACTGAGCAGCTGAGAGATGCTGCCCCTGGAGCTGTTTCAGGCTGCTCTGCATCCAGGCCTGAAGGGCACTGAGGCTGTTGCCCAGCTCCTCACTGCAGGGACTGGGTTGCACTCCCTTAACACAGTTTGCTTCATTGTCCAAACCTCTCGATGCAAAACTGATCTAAGCCACAGTGTTGGGTCAAATCACTTCTCTCAATCTCTTCTGCCACAGGCTGCAGAAGTCATTGGAACCTCACCTCAGCCACAGAACAGCGGAGGCATCTTAAATGTGGAGGTAGAGGGTACAGAAAAACCCTTCAGGAACACATCTTGAATGAGCTCAGCTGAAATAATTTGGATGCCACATTTTAACCATCAAAACAAAGAAGATGCCGGAACCAGGAGGAGCTCTTAGAGCACCCTTACCTCCTTCCACCAGCAGGCCTTTGTAGACACAAACGTTTTATCCTCCACAGTGCTGCTGATAGACTTTGACCTCATCCCTGCACTAGGTGTCAGGGGGAGCTAAGTGCAGAGTTCTGCCATGGAAGACCATGGTCACAAGCACGTTGCTGTGTAAAAAGGGTTTCTGGAATCCTTCAAAATTCTGCAGCAGGAGACACACAGGAAGTGCATTCAGCTTGCAGCTCCAACAAAAGCTGCACAGGAAGATCCTGGCTGTGCACATACTTGAGGCTTCCTGTCTTTGAAGGCACCCACCGAAGTGCTCATATTGAAAAGCATTTGGTAAAGTGCACAAAGGCAGAAAATTGCTGTGACCATTTGAAAATCCATTCCATGCAACTGCCCAAAAGTGCAGGGCCCATGTTTAATGCCCCATAGTATCCTGGTACCCTGGAATGTCCTTCACAGGAGTCCTGACTGGTTGGAGGTACAGCATGAGGGAAAGGTTTGATACACTGGAGGTATTTCATAAAATATCATCATAGAATCAGTCAGGGTTGGAAGGCACCACAAGGATCATCTAGTTCCAACCCCCCTGCCATGGGCAGGGAGACCTCACACTAGATCAGGCTGCCCACAGCCTCATCCAACCTGGCCTTAAACACCTCCAGGGATGAGGCTTCCACCATCTCCCTGGGCAACCCCTTCCAGGCTCTCACCATCCTCATGCTGAACAACTTCTTCCTAACATCCAGGCTGAATCTACCCATTTCTAGCTTTGTTCCATTACCCCCAGTCCTATCACTGTCTGACAGCCTAAAAAGTCCCTCCCCAGCTTTCTTGTAGCCCCCTTCAAATACTGAAAGGCCACAAGGTGGTCACATGGGAGGCCTGAGACTACATAGGCTCAGAAATAGGCTCAGATTGACTACAAGGGAAGGTTTCAGCTGAGTTCCCATGGAGCTGCTTCTCCAAGCAAGGTTTTTCTACCCAGTTGAATCCCCCAGCTGTGGAGCTGCTGAAAGTAGAGCTGCAGGTGCAGAAGCTGGTGGCAGCTGTGGCACAGGAGCTGGAACAGCAGGAACTCGAACAGCAGCTGGTGCTGGCTGTGCAGCTAGAGTTGGAGGAGCTGCACTGCAGGTGCTGCTGGGGTTGCAGGTGCAGGAGCTACTGCACCATGCACTGGAGCTGCACCAGGTACAGAAGGTTGTGCAGGAACAGGCAGGTGCACCCCAGCAGCAGCTGGCTGTGCTGCACCAGCTGGTGTAGCATCTGCCCCAATCAGAGGTGATTGTCCAGCACCCCCCAAGGCCTATCTCCACCTTGCACCTTGATCAGGGGCATCTTCTGGTTGGGCAGGAGCCGGAGGTGGCTGTGCACCCTCTGGCTGATGCAGGGGATGTATAGCACTGCTGCCACGTTTCCATGGGCACTGTCATCCTCCTCTGGAGCCAGTTCCTCCAGGTGCGTCCTGCACTCTTTAGCCTTTCTCTTAGGTGCTGCCGGCTGGAGCACTTGGGTGCCTGAGCACAAGCGGTGCCTGCGAGGGCAGTGTCAGTTGCCATTGTAGCTGTGAGTGCTGCCAGCAGGATGGCCCGTGGCGCTTGCAAGCCTGCCGAGACGCGGAGCCCTGTGCCGCCGCAGCCCAATGGCAGCCTGGCAGC
This sequence comes from Psilopogon haemacephalus, assembly GCA_013396835.1. Lineage (NCBI taxonomy): Eukaryota > Metazoa > Chordata > Aves > Piciformes > Megalaimidae > Psilopogon > Psilopogon haemacephalus. The sequence goes on from VWZI01009400.1 coordinate 365,879, forward strand.
AGGGGCACAGCAAGAAGGGGAGAGCGTAGAGAGGCATAGTCACATCCTGTGCGTCATCAGCCCTGCGCCGGAAGAGGCCGTGGCTGCGCCAATCAAGTGCGCGCAGCTAGGGTGCGTCATGGCCGCGCCGCGGGCACGCCGAGGTGGGAGGGGGTCACCTCCATCTGGCGCCGCTTTCGCAGCGCCCTGGGACTGTGGGAAAGTGGCGGCTGCAGCTGCTGCTTCGTGCTGCGGGGCTTCGGGACCTGCTGCTTCGTGCTGCGGGGCTTCGGGACCTGCTGCTTCGTGCTGCGGGGCTTCGGGACCTGCTGCTTCTTCCGCCGCTGCCTGCCCCCGCGCCGCGGTCACAGCTGCTTCTCCAGCCCTGCCAGCTGAGGCCGCAGAAGGAGCCGCTCCACCCGCACCGCCGCTGCCAGGAAGGGCACTGCCGGGGATGCAAACTGCCCGAGCAAGCCCTGGAGCGGCGGCAAGCTACTGCGGATGCACAGTTTGAGCCTGGAGAAAGTGTATTGAGGCATATTTACCGAGAAGTAGCTGCGGTGCGCCTAGAAAAACTAAAGGCGGAGCGAACATGCCAGCAGCACAGGGCTGCAGCGCTTTGTGTGGCAACTGGCGGGACGCGGTGCTAAAGGAGCTGCAGCAGAAGCTTAGAGGAGAATTTCTTTCCCGTCCTGAGCCTGTTGTGAGGGCACAGCAATTGTGCCTGGGTGTACAACAACCTAGGAAACAAGCAGAAAGCGTCGGCTTTGCGGGACCCCGTGCTGAGCTGGGATGCATCTCCTGCAAGCAGATGCCAGCCCCCAGAAGAGCTGAGTGCTGCCATCCGTCCCAGGTTCCCCTACTGCCACCACTGCCCCAGGACACTGGGGGCTGGGAGCTGCCTTGTGCAGCTGCAGAGGCTACACAGCAAAGATACTTGCAACAAGATTTTGGGAAGAGGAGAGGATACTGAAACTGCCACCCAAAGGGCTCCATCATCCTCAGCCCAGCTAGCAGCAGCAGATCAGAAGGGAAGGGTCAGGACTGAGACAAGGCAGTGCAGAGAAGTCTCCAGGGAAACCGTAGAGCTGCTTTCCAGGAAGGCTGGGGAGGGGCTGTTTAGAAGGGCCTGTGGCAACAGGAGAGGGGCAATAGTCTGAAATGAGCAGCGGCAATTTAGGTTGGACATTAGGAAGAAGTTTTTTCCAGTGAAGGTGATGAGAAGGTGGAACAGGTTTGCCCAGGGACATGGTTGAGGACCCATCCTTGGAGACATTCCAGATCAGACTTGATGTGGCCCTGGACAGCCTGATGCAGCTGGAGGTGCCCCTGCTGACTGCAGCAAGGTTGGACAAAATGACCTTGGAGGCCCTTTTCGCTTGATGCATTCTGTGAATGCTTCTGGCAAGAACCAGCTCAGCACTGAAGCCAGCCAGGCCTCACCTCATGAGGGTCACGGCTCCTCTGGCCCACACTGGTGTCTCGCAGGGTGCCTGGGCTCCCTTTGACAGCTCTGTCCTTGCTTGTCTCCCTGTCCCCCAAAGTGCTTTCTGCACTCTCCAGCACAGCCCCTGCCTCTCTCTCATGGTTTCAGGGAGGCCTGGCTGCTCTCCCTAAGCTTTCACTGTCATCTGCTCAGTCCCCTCCTGCAGCTCCTGGGTGTCTGTGCACAGCCCCTCACCTCCTGTGTTCAGCTCCACTCCCTCATTTCCATGTGCAGGGCTGCTCAGGGAGCTTTCTGCAATTGCTTCCTCTCCAGGCCATGTGGCTCCACACAGCTCTCCATGCCATGGGGACATGAGATGTGCTGTGCTGCACTCCTGCTCCACCTTCCCCTCAGCTGCCACCTCCTCTGCCACTGCCGTCCCACCAGTCCCGATGTGTTCAGTACCTGTCGCCACCTCCTGTGCCACCATCCTGCCCTGGGTACCCACCAGCACATCGTGCTCTGCCAACGCTGGCTCTGCTGCTGCTTCCTTGCCCACAGCCCTTGCCTGGCCACCCAGCAAAAGGACAGCCACCAGCCCTGCCTCACTCACACACAGCCCCAACACGGGCAGACATGCTCCATCCACCACCCCCTCCTCCAGGAGTCTCTCCTTCCCTCTCCACAGCACAATCCAGTGACCTCTCCCTCCCAGCTGCCAGCTCCCTCCCAGCTGCTAGTCCAGCTGTGACCTCCTCTCCACCTCCTGCCTCTGCTCTGCTTGGCTCCACCACCCCTGCAACAGACTTTGCTCCCTTTGCACCCTCTGTCCTTGCTCTGCTGCCTAGAGATGGCTTTCCACTCAGCAGTGCTTCTGCTGAGCCCTCCTCCTCTCTTCTCATGGTGTCTTCCAAGTGCCATGAGCCTCATGATGTCCCCTCCAGCATCCACCAGTGCCCCTAATCCAGGTGCTACTTGCAGCATAGGGCCGTTGACGAGCTCCTGGAGTGCTGGTTGGCTTTGTTGGGCCAGTTCTACATTTTGGAGAGGTCTATGCAACCTGACCACCTAATGCCTGCAGAAAGATGCAGTGGTTCTGAAAAGCAGAGGAGAGAGTTCGCTCTCTGAAATGTCACATAGCATTTGTGCAGAAATTGAAGGTTAATCCACAATCAGCATGGTTCTCACCTGCAAACAACAACAAACTCTGTAATATCCTTTTTATATGTTAATCCACCTTGACGCAGGTTCCTATTCCTTCCCTGGTAGCTGTTGTAAAAATCAGCAATGACTTTTTCAAACAATCTTCCCAATTAGCTAGAAAAGGGCAACTGAACAGTTAGCTGAACTTCACTGAGGACACTCTACTGTAGTAACATTTACATTTTGTGCGCCCTTACTGTGTGCTTGCTCAGTAAGGGGGGAAAAGGGAAAAAAAAAAAAGAGAATAAAAATTGAAAGCAAATTGCATTTACTATTAAGGATTTGCAAATACGGTGCCATGTACTCCAGTACATAATGGGAATTACTCCTAGCACAGTAATAGTAGAACAGTTACTTAATCTTCCTACAGTGTAAGACAAAATCTGACCAATCCTAGAAGTTAAAGTTTAATTTTTCTTGGAAGCCTTGTTGAAAGAAGGAAACAACAGCTACATGTGGAAAGTGGGGGTGAAATGGCAGGTTTAGATACTATTAGCCTTTATCTGCTTTTGAGAAGCCAGCAGTTTCTCAATAGAAAGTCTTTATCTGCTTTGCTGGGATGTTGTGGTGGTTTGGCAGTTATCTGACACCCCCCCTCCCCCCCCACTTTGAAATAACCCAGGCTAGGACTCAGTCGGCTGGAAGTTAAGGAATGAAGCTTTATATTACAGCTTTGGACAAAATACAAGCAGCTATTTACAATGTATAACAGATATTTACAGATATATACAGTAAAAAGATAATACAGAAACAGCACACCCCTCCCAGAGATAAGAATCCCTAAGAGGGGTCTCTACCCACCCCTACCACCTTCCCCCTTTGGCTAATCTTATCTCACCATCTGTTTATGCAGCAGATAGGTGAAGGTAGATCAGCCAGGGGGATTAGCAGGAGGAAAGAAGTTAGTGGAATTATTCAGATTAAGCTACAAAATGCAGGGAGAAAGAACCATGCAAAGGCACAGCCCAAAGCAGTCTGAAACAGTCTCACCGACTGATTTATCTATATTTTGGTTACAGCTCTTAATTTTTTTTTACTTTCTCAGTAAAGCTATGAAGGAATTAACATCATTAGTGCTTTCCTCTCACAGCCTTTAGTCTAATTTCTCATTCACATCCTCCAATTAGTTCAAACCAGCACAGATGTATAGATTTTATCCTCTTTTCTTTTGGTTTTAAATAGTCCAACAACTGTTAGAAAACTAAGGGACTCTTTCCTCTGCTATGGAAAACCACTGCACCCTCTCTGCACACATCAGGTGCTCAGGTTGCACAGACCTCTCCAAATTTAGCAATCTCTCATGTCTCTGTCAGACACTGCATTAAGTTGTAAGTTGTAAATGTACCTGCTGTTTCTCTTCAAAACCTAATAAAAACATTAAAAAAAAAATTGCACGCAATCTGTCCCTTGTAATATTTAGTTGGTATGTTTACTGTATATTTATTGGGGTTTACATGCAAGTCAGTAGGAGGTTTATTCATGCTTGCCAATAAAAATCCTATATTGAAAAATGTTTTAGAAGTGTGATTGAATTAGATTTTTTTTCTACAAGGTGTAATCTTCTTGGACTTTTTTTTTTTTTGTGCTAAAATGTCTTGGTATTTTTTGTTGTTCTAGTTTGGGTTTGTTGGTTGGTTTTTGTGTTTTTTGGGGGCTTTTTTTATTGTGGTTTGGGTTGTTGATTTTTGTAATGTTAGAATAACAGACATGATTACACATAGATTTCTTCTAATCTATCCATTAAAAGAGAGGTATAAATATACATCATTCAGCTTATTTGCATGGGAAAAAATAACAGCACAATGTGGGACATGGGTGGTGGATTATGGTCCATGTTAAAACAGTTTTAGTATGCATCATAAAATGCAATCCATTGGAAGAATTATAACTGTGTATACTTGTGCTGAATGAGATTTAAACAAGTCATGGCACAGAATATAGAAGGGAAAGTATTTGAGTGGCTTCTAGCATGAATTTAAGACAATTATGGGAAAGTTATAGTGTCTTAAGAGCAAGAAACATCGATTGGAAATAAGAAATTAAGATGAGACTTTGCATCTCACTGCTACTTCAACATGGCTTGTTACTGATTCCACATTTAAAAATCTATGCTTCTTTTTTTCATTCTTTGCATTTAGCTGCTCACTAACTTGAGTTTTAAAGCAGTCTCTTGTTTTTGGAAATCACTCCATCATCATAGTCCTCTTCCTAATGTCTCTTTTCCCTATGAAAGAAATTAAAATGAGTGTTTAAGGAATGGTCATTTACTTCTCCTTCAAGGATTTCACAGTGTACTGCTTATTTCTGTATGCTATTTATTTTTTTCCCCCCTCAAGTTATTTCTCACGAAGCTGCATGACTAGGTGTTTAAGGTACACCTACCCTAAGGTATAAATGATAGAGTACTGTCAGAGGAAAGTAGTTCATCCATGCAGCTCACAATATTGCTAGTAGTCAATCCAGGAGAGAAGGGTTTGCACAAATATTCACTGGAGTCTTGCAAGTTATGAGGCTGCAGAATTTTATAACCTTTTATTAAAGTGGGTGTGTAAGTGTTCACCCAAAGACTGTTTCCTTGGATATAGATAGAAATTATATCTGCAGTCTATTGCACCTCCAGCAAAATCATTCTGGATGATTGCTCACTTGTGCCATTATGGAGATGTAATAAATTTGTGCAGAAGTAGGAATAATTTGTATTTTGATAAACATTATGTGCCAAATTTACATGATTCAGTCGTTTTTTGTTCTGTTTTACTTTTTCAGGACTAAATAAATGAACATGATTGTTTGCAAAACACACATTTAAATCAACTTGGTATGAGTAGAGGAGGATGACTAATTGTTCAGTCTGTGTTGCTGTGTATATGCAGGTGAATAGCATATGTCAAAGATCATCATTAATGAAATTTGAGGCAAAGAATGGATGATGAAAAAAAACAACCTATCTAGAGATCAGCAGAGGCACAAATGTGACAGCTATCTCTACCTACTACTGATGGTTGCAGACAATCTTGCACTGGTGTTCCATTTTTTACTAGATTTCAAATATTGACAAGATTATAAATTTTAGAGAAGATTTGATATACTATTCTTGTGGTCTCCTTGCAACTCTTCATATCCTTTTAAAGAGTATATTTTCAGTCCCAAATTCCGCACTGACAGGTTTAATTTCAGAGGATCCCTATAGAAATGCCTGCTAGAACTCTGTAAAATCTCTGTTTAGTGATGCTATTTGGGGGCAAATGAAAGCCTTTGATGGTGGAGAATCCACATGGCTCCTCTTGATAAAACTGCAATGGAAAAGAACAATGCTGAAAATGACCTTCAATCAGATTAAACAGTGACCACAGGAGTATCAAAAGATTTTTTAGAGTAGTCATCAGTTTGGAAAGATTAATTAAAGAACAGAGAACCTGTTAAGCATGGGGCAGGACTCTGGAGCAAACCATGGGAAAGAGCAGCACTGAAACCTGTTATGACAGTGCCAAATGTCACCTCTCTGATACTGCTACCCTTGCCTAGGTGAGGCAAATCATCCTCCTGACTGGACACCATGGGTTTCCTGCACCCAGACTGCAGGGTGAAAACAGAGGGCAGCTTACAGGGATTCACCTCAACTGGGGCTGTGACTTGATGGATTTCATTACTCATACATGGGTCTGTAGGGTCTGGGGAACCAAAATGAGATCATCTGCATCCCCCAAGGTGTGCAAATATTGGGAGTCACAAGACTATAGAGGGGGGGAAATTTTGTGTAAGAATTGCAGAAGGGTGTTCATCAACATTTTGTAAGTGTCTGCTTTAGCTGCTGTGTTACAGGTAGTGACTCTGAAGGTAGAGGTCTGTGATTAAGTTAATTACACATTTAAAATAAACTAATGCTGTGTTGACCAGCATAATCTAGGAGACTTCATTTTACTTTTATCTGTTTGACTTTTCAATGCAAGTGGAAGATTTCATCTGATATCTGAGGTGGCCTCCTAGCTACTTCCATTTCCATCCTGTCCTGGGCTACTCCATAAATCCCCTCTCCTTTGTGCCATCCTTGCTCCTTGACATCTGCTTGCTGCAGCAGTAGATGATTTGTGTTCACATCAGCCTTATGCCCAGACTGGGCTCTTCAAGGTGAGAAGTGAGGCTTGCACAAGGGAAGCAACAGAAGTCTTCAGCTCAGTGGTGTGGACAAGTGCCTCCTTGTGTGATCATCATCATGTGAAATTACTCCCTAGAGAGGATTAATCTTTTCATGTAGAAGAACTTGAAGCTACTGTTCCAACAGCAGATCAAATAATAGTTTTGAGTGCCAGCCTTCAACTAAGCTTTCCAGAAGTGATGATTTGGATCTATCCACAAAGATCTTTGCTCTAAATAAAATACTTTAAGAATTTTACATTAGCTTTATACCTTCTGGACACCACACCCAGGACAATTCACATGCCAGTGCCCAGAAGCCAAGTATCGCGATTATTAATTTTAACTACTATTAATAATCTCAGGGGTTCTGTGAATAGTTCCCCAGGGTTCTTTTGGATGTTCGATTGGCAAGAATAAATACACAAAGTCACTTAAAACACAGAATTAAACAAACAGTCAGAACTTAGGAAACAGAGAGCCTAATACAAAGCAATCCTAACCGTGCCTGGAAATACCCACGAAACGCATGCTAGGTACAGAGTTTTCCCGAGAAAGAGGGAAGAAGGAGGGTTGTCCCAAATAAAGAGAGAGCTTGTCCCAAATAAAGAGGAAAAGAGAGATTTGCTTTTGCAATAAGCTGTGATGCCGCTGCTGCTGCTGCTGCTCAGCATGTGGCTGCTGCTGGACGGGGTGCTGAGGTGCGTGTTCCTCACGGCGGTGGAGAGAGAAAGAATGAACAGCTAACGGCCGTTGTACCCCCTTAAATACTTCATTAGGAGAGCATGGAACTGACCAATAGGCACTTAGCATCCATTGAATGGCCAATTGGTTCAAAACTCCCATGCCCAGGGGTGGGTTCTAACACGCTAAGAGACAGCACAGATCACCTGACTCGTGCATGTGACTGTGCATGTGGCCCAAGACTTTCTGGTTCCGGAACCACGTGGTGTGCCCCTGTGACCCACCTCTGGACATTACCACAGAGCAGGGAGGGAGCCCCAGGAAGTGAACCAACTCTGGGCAGAAATTATGCCCATACCAGGACACCAAGAGATCAAAACTGCTTATACATTGCTGTTTTATCCCTCTTAGCAAACCAAGGAATGATGGAGACATTATCATTATTATTCTTTCACATTCAGTGATCTAATTTATTTGGTTTCTGCACTGAGCTTTCAGGAAATTTCCAATTTCACTTATTGAAGTTTTCCAATAAGCCTTAAACTACCACATTCACCTGGGAACAAATCAATGTATTTTCTAACCAACCCACAGAGCATCTGAAGAATTGCAGCTTGCTTAGTTCATGTGAAAATTAGTGTAGTTTGAAACAGTAACACACAGGATTTGAGATAATTTGTAAAAACCTTTGGCTGTCAAGCAGCTTAATAAAGTAAAATCCTGAATCACATTATAGTCATCTTAAGCCAGGTCAGGGCACTACACAGTCAGGATTTCACCTCCTACTGAATAGAGCTTGTTTTAACTTAGCTACAAAACAAGACAGAGCTTTAGCCATTCTGGCATAAGAGCATCAATGAGATTTGAGGTTTATTCCATTTTTTCTTGTTAGGGATTCTCAGACATTTCCTCCATGCTAATTCAGTGCTTCTCAAAACATTTCACAGATTCGTTCCTGGTATTTTTACAGTTTCACAAGGGAGCAGAAAGCAGCAGCTGAACATAGAGGAGCTCAGCCTAAGTAAAGAGGCCCAGCCAGCACCCATGTGTGATGTTAGAGCAATCTTCAGTCTTCCATCCTGCCTAACTGGGGGGCCACCAGGCCCCCCGGCCCTTAGATCCCACTCCCATTCACCCAGTGTGCACCACAGGGACTCACCAGTGATGACAGGAGGACCCCTCTGCCCAGTTGGGCAAGACTGGGACTTCTGCCGTTCCTGGGTCTGACTATGAAAGGGAGCAGGTAGTGAGGACAAAGTGGTTACACCTGGGGTGGGAGGGGACTCCAGCAGAAGCAAGGTGCTCTGGGTTTGGGAGAAAAAGCTGTGTGGGGTGGGAAAGGGGCAGATACGGTGGGAAGAGGGTTCTTGTGCTGAAGGGAGGGAGGTGGAGAGGAAGAAGATGGAGATGAAAAAGCTAGAGATTAAGATGAAAAGAGGAAGATGCGGGGAAAGGAATAAGGTGGAGAGGAAAAGGAATAAGGAGGAAAATGGGGAGAAAGAGGAAGATGGAAAGGAAAGGAAGGAGATTGAAAGAGAAGGAGGAATATGAGGGGAAATAAGAGATGGAGAGAAAAGGAGGGAGATGGGGGAGAAGTGAGATAAATAATAATATAAATGAAAACTGGATTGTAGTTTTTTCATTGAAACCAGCCTTTTCATGACTAACCCTTTGTCATTTCTGCTTGGAGTACTAAACAGACATCTTCAGCAGCTCACCATGTTGGCTGAAGAAGAGCAAATCACACCTGTCTAAGGGAAAAAAANTCCATGAGACAGCAATGTTCCTTTGTGGCCAAAAGGGCCAATGGGCTGTATCAAGAAAAGTGTGTCCAGCTGGTCTAGGGAGGTTCTTTCCCTTTACTCTGCCCTGCTGAGACCACATCTGCAATACTGTGTCCAGTTTTGGGCTCCCCGGTTTGAGAGAGACAGGGATCTGCTGGAGAGAGGCCAATATAGAGCCACAGGGATGATTAGGGGTCTTGACCCCCTTCCCTATAAAGAGAGAGAGACCTGGGGGTGCTTAGTCTGGAGAAGAGGAGACTGAGAGGGGAACTAATCAACAGCTATAAATATCTGAGGGGTGGGTGTCAAATGGTCAATCTCTTTTCAGTGGTCAGTAATAAAAGAAGGAACAATAGATACAAACTGGAACATAGAAAGTTTCACCTCAATGTGAGGAGAAAGTTCTTTACAGTGAGGGTGACAGAGCACTGGAACAGGTTGCCCAGAGAGGTTGTGGAGTCTCCTCTGGAGACTTTCAAAACCCGCATGGGTGCATTCCTGTGCAGACTACCCTGGGTGATCCTGCTTTTGGCAGGGGTCGTTGGGCTTGATGATCTCTGGAGGTTCTTTCCAAGCTCTAACATTCTGTGATGAGCTGCATTGATCATTATCTGATTTAAAGGACTTCTGTTAAGTGTTTTTTACTTGTGACACTATAGCTAATGTTATTCCTTTTACTACTCCCTAAATACTTTCAGAGTAATATTTCCTATAAATTTACACAATTAGCAGAGGACTACTGACCTTTATTCTACAATCTTTCAAGAGTCTAGGATATGTACATTTCCAAGAAAAAAAGATTTTTTTTATGCAAGCAGTGCAACTCCATTCACCTTACTGATGTTTTTCACTTCCCACTGAAACATTTTTTTTTTCCCCTGAAACCCTAAAAAGAATGTAAGATTTCATTATTGGGTAGCAGATATTTAAACTGTTTATTTGATGCTTGGTCCTGCCACTGGGACTTGATTTTGCTGTCACCTGACAGACACTGAGGGGAGGATACATAATGGATGAAAATCTGGACTCCCTAAATTCCTATCAGTAGTGTCCTAGTGGACATAAGAAAAAGAGGGAGTAATAGGCTTACTGAAACCAGAGAATAAATTTTGATTTTATCTCATCCAAGGCAAATATACTTGTCTCCCCTTGTATCTTTTTCTCATAAAGTAAAAGTAAAATCCAAACATACAATCTCAGCATACCAGACCATTCCCACTTAAGGCTCTGATTTAGATGAGAAGAGATTCAGTGGCAAGAGCTTCTGCATGCAAACCCAACACATTATTTATGATTTAAACTATCATTGTCATATGTGAGCAGTTGTTTACCTTAACGATATTGCCGTGTGCACAGAAGAAAGGAGAACAAAACCCCACTTCTCCTAACCGAAGGAAAGTGACTGAAGGTTGAAGGCTGATCACATCTGTATGACAAGCAGCCTTGTGCTACCACAGTGGAAGGAATTAGGAAAGGAGCAACACACAACCTCCTTACTCTTTTTTTTTTCACTCTTTTAGCTCTGGTGCTCTCAGCCTGCTACCCAGCTGTGGATCTCTGCATCAGCAACAGCTCCTCTTAGCTGCAGTTTCCATTCAGATTGATGGCAAGCTGTGTAGCAGAAGAAAAACAGCAGGATTAATCCCCCATGTTATAAACTGAATGCACGTAGTATATTTTGAGAGGTAGAAATTGTCATAGTTTGTTTTGTTTTTTTTTTGCTCTTGCTTCTTCTCTCTTAAGATAGAAGATTCCAAAAAAACCAAAAACAAAAACAAAAAAACACAAACAAAAAAAACCACAAACAAAACAAACACCCACCAAAACAAAAACATTTACAATGTGATACACTATTTTGCTTCATTTCTGTTCCCATTTGTCAGTGTCTTTTGTTACTCTTAAAAAGACTACATTGACTTCTTGCCTTTTCTTGGTAAGAATTAACCATCAGAGTCAGCTGATAGACCACAGTGGGACTTTCAAGGTGGTCTGTCATCATCAATCATTTTTGGTGTCTCCACCTTGTGTTTGCAAATTGAATTTTCCATTTCAAAGGGTAAAGATTCTGTGAGATGAATTTCAGTATTATCTTTCTGTGTTGCAAGGAATGTATCTTAGGTTTTCCCAAGTGGAAAACATCAGACATGTTGGTGGTTGAACACATATTCTTTGTCTTGCTTTGCACTGAAAGAGTACATGACTCTTTTCCCCGTCTAAGTGTAGGGTAAGGGTGCAATTGCTTGAAATATCTGTGATAGAACTCAGCATGTAAAGCTCCAAAGCACTAAAGAGGGAACTGATTTTTACCTTAAAATATATATATCAAAAATGCCACACATCGTTTTCCATAGCAGGCAACTATAAAATAGCTCTCTCTTGACCCATCACTAAAATGTTAGGGTTACTTCTGCTATTCTGCCAAACAAAACAAAATGTGATGTGCTTCCTCAGGTGAGTAGCTGTGGGAAGGTTTATGACGGATTCTATACTGTATTTGGATACAAGTTCTCCAAGGCCTACATACCCAGTGACACTATGTCATCATTTCTACAGTGCTGAGGAACACTGATATTAAAGTACATCGCACCATAAATTCTAGTTGTTTGTTCATGCTACTGTTAAAACCGATTATTTTCTTCCCCATTTGTAATTATAAATGTAGAATTTGTTTTGTCCAGACAATAGTGTCATTGCTATACACTTTACCTTTGTGTTTTGCTGAATTATTTTCACCAGCTTCTTCTTTAAAAATCAGATTTGGTTTAAAGGCCTTAAAGTATTTATTCACAATTAAATTCAGGGAGCAGTTCAAAGACAAATCACAACATATATATCAACCAATACTGGTTCAAGTTAGTGCCTCATAAAACACTGCTAACTGCCTGCGCTCTAAAGTAGATGAGTTTTGTATTTTATTAGACCAGGAGTGGGAAATGAATCCTGTAACTGGAATTCCACTGATGACAACTTTACACCCCTGTCACTCCCATAAAGTTCAACCTGAGGGACCATTGAACTATTCCACTGTAGATTTCAATTCCTAGGTTTATTCATGGGAACAGAAGGCACTAAACTGAAGTGTTAGAGATGATCATAACCTCTGAAAATACAGACAGCGATTTGTGGGTTTCATGTGCACTTAAGTTAGAAAATGGTTGGCTGCTTCTGCCAGTTAGTGCCTTGCTGACGATTATGCCTTTAGAAAGTATCCTTCAGGGTGAACAAGTTAAATGTGTCTTCTGGTACTTGGAACAAGTATGGCAAAACCACTAAGCTTTGGGTAAATTCTTTTTGGTGAAGCCCTGCTCTTAGCCAATTTACTATTAATAGAGAATATTTCTCAGTGGCATGTAGATATAAGGATAAATACAAAAGATTCTTTTAAACAAAGGTAGTCCTGATCTTGGTATAATGAGTTTGATCTTCAAATTACACATCTTCTAATTTAGGCTTCTTGGTAGTTATTACTTATTTATTATTACTTTTTCTGTATCTTGTGCTGTGAGACATTTGAGTTTAGAAATTTCGCTTCCCCTGCAGTGATTTCAGGTGTCATTACTCACCCTCGTGGTATACAGTTTCTGTAACACTGAGTAACCTCCCTTTGGAATATCTTCTCTTTTTAATCTCCAAGTCGTACTGAATATTTGGTCTCTGATTAGCTCTGGTTTTGGGTGAGTATGAAGCATTCAGCATTCAATTACTACACTGTTGTTATTTTAGGGTTAAGTCAATTTCAGTGAGCATCTAGTTTAGATCTTAAAGACACTAAAGATTCTTTGTGAGGCAAAGCTAAACAGTTAACAGAGGTTGTTAAAGAAATTTTGTGAGTTCAAGTAATTGGCTCTGAGATAAAGTAAGTGTGATTTGTTGATGTTCTAGCTAAAGGTAAAGACACAGATGTAAAGGTCAAAGTTGTTTTCCTGAAGAGTCGGTTTCATAATTTGCTGATGACTCAGGTTCACATTAACTCTTCTATTTAATTACATTTCATATCTTGAACAAGGTAAGTGAGGGTTGTTCTAATGCTGTATAAACAGTTCTAGTTCGTCCTGGAACTTGCAGTAATATAATACTGAAGTGCTTATAAATAGTCAGAGGAAAATGGGAGATCACTACCCAGTTCACCACAAGGATTAATTGACCATGTCACTGCTAAAATGTAATGAGTTCTGGCATAAGAATTCCCACCCTGCAGAGGAATTGTTTAGAGAATGACTTGTCAGCCCCACATGCTTCAGTGAGCGACCTGTTAGAATATTCATTAAGCATAGCCATTTGGTTGAGTATTTCTAGCAGGAACTATTTTTGCATGGAAGTGCCTTATGGAAGATCTGAAAATGCATCATAAAGGAAGGAAATGTTTTATTTGTGCATGTTGAAAATCGTCTTCATGAATGCAAGTCTGAAAGCAATTTGAGAATACTTTGTTTTTTCATGGGAGCGTGACCTAAGCCTTTAAGCCATAAATAATTCAGGCTATTTATAAGTCTGATCACAAGCTACAATGTCTGTTCATCATTTAATATATTTACTAGTTTTTTCTTACTGAGCATCTTTTGCACGAGTTGTAGTATTACTTTTTAAGACAGTTTTGTACTTTTGTTTGAAAGGTTGTTTGTTTTTTTCTTCAGTGGAGCACTCATCCATGAAATGGTAAACTTGGTAAATACTGTGTCTTTGGGACATCAAGCTTGAAAGGCTTGTCAGCAGAATTAGTTCTTCCAGTTCTCAGACTGTTCCAGTTCACTAGGTGGATCCATGAGGAAAGAACACTTTGAGCATAGGTCAGGATCCTGCTGTCATTATTTTTACAGCAGGTTTCACCAGTGTGCTTGCTCTGTAGTGACACTCTGAGAGCAACAGGGCTGGTGTGGCACAGGTCTAATGTGCGTGGAAGGAGTAAGTTGACTAGACAGGCAGTGCATACATTGGCAATTAAAAATCTTCATACAGTTAACTGTTCATTAGGGAAGAAATCCAGGCTATTTAACTAAATCAATGTTTAATATCAAACAAAGCTATGGTAGACAAAATAATTGTGGATTAATAGAAAATACATTTGAGCCATCACATTGAATCTTTATGAGCAAATTTCCGTAGCAGGGAAAGTGCTAACTCTTGTTGAAAATATGGTAAGATGGGAGAAGAGAGTATTGGAGAAGGGAGTATTGTAGCATATTTCATATTATGAATTGTGGGTACTCAAGGAGAAATATTCCTGTTTGTCCTGGCAAAACAAAGAAAATGGGAGGCTTATTACAGTATATTACCTGCACAGAATTCCATGTCTGCCTCTTAAAGTAAACACACTGGCTTCATCACAACTGTAAGATTTCTTATACATCAGTTTCCTTTGAACCTGGACAGGTAGTCTTTATAAGATGGAACAAATCTGGTCTATTTTGGCTGTACTTGTTTCAGCAGCATATTTATTTTCTGTTTCATACCCTTCACAGATTGTCGTCAAAAACCTGTATGTTTGTGGTGTGCAGAATAGATTAAATGGACATAACTAAGCAAGTCTCACTCAAGTTAAAAGAGCACCAAAGCTGTGTCACTCTTTGCTTCTTTCTGTTGACTGAAACTTAGTAAAAAAATGGTGGACGTCTTAAGTGCAAGTAAAAGTTTTCTCTTTCTTGTTGCTCTGTGCTTGTCCTTAATTCCTAAGAGAAAAATAAGACTGGTTTCTATCTTCTTCTGTCTTCTTTCTGCAAACTAAGACTTGTTTCTGTCTCTTTAAAAAGCAAGGTAAAATATCTCTTTTTCCCAAAGCAGATTTGCCTATCATTAAGACCAGCTGCAGTGTTTGCAGAGTCAAAGACTACCAAACTGGAACTGCCAAGGTTGGTGGTGCAAGGAAGCTTGGCAAAGTTATGAATGATCACCAGACTACATTCTATTCACAGGATTGCATCAAGTTCCCTTTACTTGCAGTCTTCCTCCTGCTGTACTGTTCCTCATGCCAAACAATGCCACCAGCCTCCTTTCTTCTTCCTTCCCTAATATGCTTCCCATATTTCTGTATAAACAAATCTTATTGTCCTTTTGTTGCCTTGCAAAACGATATGCTGAGTTTTGAGAAGCAGACCAGAACAGGTGCGGTGGTCTCACTCTTGGATCCACAGCTTTGCCCTCTTCCAAAAGCAGTTTTTCTTGCAGTTAACTCCCACAGGCAGTTTTCATAGGAAGCTCTAGGTCACCTTCACTTTTTCTCTGTTTGTTCCAGACCAATACTTCCCCACCTTGACTGGTGTTCAGTTTTACAGTAAAATGCCTGCCCTTGTCCTATACCCAAGACTGATTGAATCTCTGTAAAACGGTTGGGATCTTAGGCCTCGCTGTCCACAGCTGCCTTCTCTGGTTCAGTATGTACGGAAGTATAAAGCTGTCCTGTTACAACAGAGATAATTGTGGGTAAGAAGGAATTGTATTGAAGACAAGGTGTTTCAAGATGGAAGTCTCCAAGGAAATGAAAGCAAGGCTGCAGCCTCCAGCAAGAAGACACAAAGAGTAAAAGGATAAAATCTTTTTTATTACATCCAGGATGAAATTCTTGATACTGCTGACAGTCAGATTTCACAGAGATCAATGAAATTAGAATTTTGCCAACTTCTCCAGTCAAAACTGGCTACACATATGAAATTCATCTATTTTTTTTTTTATGTACTGAAATAGCTGAAATGCTTTTCTGCAGTGAATTCTCCTAAACAAACAAAATAATGAAATTTTTAAAATCAACAAAAAATTTAAAATGAGGAAGTAATCCACACATAAAGAATTGGTGAAAGTATCTATTTTGCTTTAAACTTCTCCATGACTGTAATTAAAGTCATGGCCAAGGATTAGCATACACATAAGTGAGCATCATGTCAATGTGTTTTTACTTCTCCACTCTTTGCTTTTACTAAGTTATAGCTGCAATGAAAAATCTGTTTGGAAGGCAACCAACCTAGTGAAACTCATGTTAGAAGCCTACAGTGAAAAAGTGAAGGTTGATGAAAGTTGTGTGGTGGATCAACCTCAGCTGACTGTCAGATCCTCACCTAGCCACTCTCTCACTGTCTTTCCTCAACAGGGCAGGGGAGAAAATAAGATTAGTAATATCCTGTGGCAAAATAAACCAGAGAAATCACTTACCAGTTATTGTCATGGGCAAAACAGATCAACTGAGGAAAATTAATGTAATCTATAGCAAATTAAAACGGGGCTGGACAGTGAGAGACACAAGCAAAGACTTCATCTATCATAACAGTTCTGCTGTCCTGCTTCTTCATACTTTTCTCCCACTCCAGTTTGGGTCCTTCCCACAGTCTATAGTCCTTCATGAGCTGTTCCAGCATGGATCTTTCCACAGGCTGCAATCCTCCAGGGTAAACCTGCTCCAATGTGGGGTCTCCATGGGTCACAGCTTCGATAAGAGATTAATCCCTTCTCCTCCATGGTATCCTCCCATGTCTCAATATTTTGTCTTGATTTTGACAGACGATGATAATGATGTTAGCTATTTATAAGTCTGTATATTTCATAGTAATAAAATATTACCTAGTAACACCTCACCATCAGGGTGACAAGATAATGTTTCTTCCAAAACATCTCATGGAAGAGACTCTGCTGCAACGGAAGTTGGGGAAATTCCATCTTTACACCAGAAGTACAGAATTTGCCATCATGGCATGTCACATCTTTCTGTGACTAAAGACATTCATTCACATTTCACTGAAACCCCATTCTCAAAGTCAGTCTGCTATTGATTTTAATACTGGTGGATGTTCAGCTGAAGAAGCGTTCTGAAAACAAGCAAATACAAATTGAGATTTTGATCCAGATTCTGTTCACTTGAAGCTTGCTCCATTGTTTTACTCGTTTCCAAGTGGACATGTGAAGTGACTGTTTGACTGTTCTGATTATCATTGCAAATATTATTACCATTATAAGAAGTATTTTGTTTGTATAGGAAAATAAAGAAACAGAGTGCTAGAAGATCATTGGAAAATCATTGGAAATAGTCAAATCCTCCTGAGGATTTGGGAGTTTGGTGACAATAAGAACATCTGAAAAAGTTAATTCTCCTGTATCAAAAAAGCACATCCTTTAAATTCTTGCAAAGGTTTCTCTGAGCTCCTCAGGGCTATTTTGACAAGAGAGAGCAAACACTATCATTCTTTTGGTGATTAGTTCATATTTTTGCAAAGGATAGCAGGTGATGCTTTACCAGCTTTTTCTACTGCAAAATTAATGAGTGATATCTGTTCATCATCATGTGTGAGGACATGCTGTGGTTTCTTCAACTGGATTGCCTTTGGTAGAAAGCCAGCAGATAGAGCAGATTAATGAACTCCTTGTTAGTACTCAAAATGCTGTTCTAACAATACCATCTGGATGGCTGTTGGAATCAACTTGAGTCCTGCTGATGAGAGCTGGAGTTCAGTCAGTGATTAGTGTCCTCTACAGGAGTCTTTAAAAAGGGTGATTAATCAGCTAGATGGGGTGATTGGTTAGTTTTTATTGCATAGTTTTGTTAGGTCAGAAACTTAGATAGTAAAGACAGAAGACTTAGGTAACAAATGCTTTAAAAACTCATCAGAATGAAAACAGGCTTTTTAGGCTTTTTTTTTGTTTCACCTAATAAGTGGTGACCCTGACAATCTACTTCCTTGTCTGCATAAATTGCAGTCCTATATAATTTCACCAATTTAAATCCACAGGCATAGGGTCATTTATGCAATCATTCAGTCTTTTGTTTCCTAGGTAACAGACTTGTCAAGAGATGGAATATGGCCACCCACTTTCTTATGCTCTATTATTTGTTCTCATGCTAATCCATATAATTGATTAGTTCCTTTCTCCTCCTCCTCTTCTTGCCTCTTTGCATTTAGTCATCTCGTTTAGTTGGGTGTTGAATAGAACATTTATTTACTTCGTCGTTTGTACAGAAAACAGATGAGTGTCTAGATGAGACCATTTAGAACTTGACAAATTAATCTACTACAGGGTGCATGCAATCTGCAGGTGGACCTTTTTTGGTTTTTCCACCAAGAGGAAAAAATACGTCTTCACAAAACTTTACAGCTCTACAGCTAAATTGAGCAAACTCAAAGAATTCAAAATGCTGGGATTTTCTTTGTTCCACTTTCAGATAAGTATGTATATTTTAGGACCATCATTTCTCTACTTAAATTTCAGCTAGATTTTGCACTTAAAATAACAGCAAAATAATTTTGCCAATCAGATCCTCTGTTGAAGACTAAATATTTTTATTGTTTGGAAAAATTACTTGTCCTCTCTGTACAGATTGCGAAATATTTTCTGTGCTAAGTCAAACAAACTTAATTGCCAAAAGCCTTCTATTACCTCTGCTGGGGTTGATATTTTTGAACAAGGTGATGCTAGCCATGTTTTTAGAAATATCCCTAATAGATCTCATTTGCAACTTTTTGTTCCTGACCAGCACTTGTAAGCCTTTGACACTGTCCCACACCACATCCTGGTCTCCAAGCTAGTGAAATGTGTTTGGCAGGTGGACCACCAGATGGATGAAGAACTGGCTTGATGGTTGCACCCAAAGAGTGGCTGTCAATGGGTTCATGTCCAAGTGGAGACCAGTGACAAGCAGAGTCCCTGAGGGGTCAGTCCTGGGACCAGTCTTGTTTAACATCTTTGTGAGTGACATGGACAGAGGCATTGAGTGCACCCTCAGCAAGTTTGCTGACAACGCCAAGCTGTGTGGTGCAGCAGACATGTTGGAGGGCAGGGATGGCATCCAGAGGGATGTGGACAGGCTGGAGCGGTGGGCACAAGCCAAACTCATGAGGTTCAATAAGAGCAAGTGCAAGGTCCTGCATCTGGGTCAAGGCAATCCCAAGCACAAATACAGGCTGGGCAGTGACTGGCTGGAGAGCAGCCCTGAGGAGAGTGACCTGGGGGTGCTGGTGGACCAGAAGCTCAACATGAGCCAGCAGTGTGCACTTGCAGCCCAGAAAGCCAACCAGATCCTGGGCTGCATCAGGAGAAGTGTGGCCAGGGAGGTGATTCTCCCCATCTACTCTGCTCTCATGAGACCCCACCTGGAGTACTGCATTCAGTTTTGGAGCCTCTATTACAAGAGGGATGTGGACATGTTGGAGCGTGTCCAGAGAAGGGCCACACCTCTGCTATGAGGACAGACTGAAAGAGTTGGGGCTATTCAGTCTGGAGAAGAGGAGGCTCCCAGGTGACCATCCAGTATCTGAAAGGGGCTTAGAGAAAAGCTGGAGAGGGACTTTTTAGGCTATCAAGTAGTGACAGGACTAGGGGGAATGGAGCAAAGCTGGAGGTGGGGAGATTTAGATTGGATGTGAGGAGGAAGTTCTTCAGCATGAGAGTGGTGAGATCCTGGAATGGGTTGCCCAGGGTTGTGGTTGGGGCCACATCCCTGGAGGTGTTTAAGGCCAGGCTGGATGAGGCTGTGTCCAGCCTGATCTAGGATAGGGCGTCCCTGCCCATGGCAGGGGGGTAGGAACTAGATGATCCTTGTTGTCCCTCCCAACCCTGACTGATTCTATGATTCTATGAATTTTCTCCAAGCAATACCAATTTTCTGACTTGTCATTTAACAACTCGTACTCACACAACATGAAGTCTGTGACTCCATTTCCGACAGGTTTGCTTTATAAGGCCTTGTTAATTGCTCCATGATAGACCTGCAAAAAAGCCCTAAAGTTATGATAAACCTCAGATCACAACTGTTGTGCAACCATTCCTTAGAACACATTGCTATAATTGTCGTTATTGATCACAAAATGATCTTGCTATCAGCTCAAATGAAGCTGTGTTCAGCATTCCATTAGTGCACTTTCTCACTAGTTTTGTGCTGGCTGTGGAAAAACCAGATGCAGCTAAACCAGCTTGGGAGCTACGTAATGCAATGATGAACCAGACATTTTGGATTTCTCTGTTTTCTCAAGGCTTTTATTTTTGGGGTGTGAACTGATTATTTTAAATGTCAGCACATTAGTTGCAAGTACGAAGAGCCCAAATGGTGTTCTCTAAATTTCCGTGAAGAGAGTGACTCACCCAAACTGCATTCAGCACAGAAGAGACGGAGAGAACATTAGTTGATGTTACTATGGATGAATCCAGCTAATTACATTATTGTACTGTGCATTGGAATAACTTCTACAACATGGAAACTCAGGATTTGAACAGCCAAAGAAAATGTGTTCTTCTAAAGATTTAATTTTTAATGTAAATGTTCATCCAGAATGAATATGGAATTAAATTATGAGTTTCAAAGAATACAGAAGGACTGTATCAAGAATTCCCCCAAAGAGAAAAGAAAGTTTGATAGAGATATGCTTTTTATCTCCAAGTACATCTGAAAATAATCTCTACTTTATTATGTCATATTTATATAGCAGCTCATGCTTTATACTTTTCATTTAGCCCCCATATTTAGGATTTTTCTTCCCCTGGAAATCTACTGGGAATAACAGATTATCATGCATATTAATGAATGGGATCATGCTTAATTATACCAACCAATTAGTATGCTTCTGGTTAGGATGGACAGTGTCCTGCAGAACTCATGTTACCAATCAGAATTAGGCATGTTGTCTTAGCTGATAGCTAAACACTATAAAAGATCATCTTGTCATTAATAAAGTTGAACAATACCCTGACCATATTGTTCATTTGTATTGATTCCATGCTCCTTTGTAACGCCTCTGTCCTCTCTGAGACACTGCAAAGTGTCTCAGCAAGACACAGGATTCAGAGTCAGGATAGGAGCTGGTTTGACTGACCCTAAAATACCTCTGAGAGCTACTTCATTTGCCTGTCTTGCAGATTCAGTATTCAGAACCTGCACATTTTGATCAGTGTGTGATATTTTTTCACAGATTATGAAGCATTATTTTTTTAATTTGGAGTTCATAATGTGATTTGCTTACCAATGCCACCTCGAAGTTCTTTGTCACATACATTCTGCTAGATATTTTAAGATGTAACATATTACAAGCATGATTACTTGGAAGACAAAGGAGCTTGTCTGGTGGTTCTAGAACAAGCCATCAGTACAGAAGAGCAAGCAAAGAGATGCTTGAATTTCTGACTCTTTCCTGCTACAGTTGAACTTTACCTTGTATTTGCTTTTGGAATTATCATTGGAGTTTTAAAGTCTCACCTCACAAAGTCGGATAAAATGTTATGACAAATAATAACATTGACATAGATTGGTTTTGTCAGAAAAAGGAAGAATACAAAACCTGATGTATGTCCAATCCCCTTCCCCTCAGGAGTGTACTGACAAATGAAGAGCAAAATCAAAAATATGACAGTGTGGAGCGGGGGGAGGGGGAGGAAACATTTTCTGTTTACCCCTGCGTTGCAGACACACAACCTGGTTCTGTTAATGATGAACATATCTCATATATGTGCTGGTGGGGAGCTGCCAGTGCTCTGGTTTGAGAAATATCCAGTATTCATGAAAGGGAGTAAAATACTCAGAGAGATGGTCTCCCACAGAAGGATTTTGTGGATATTAGTCTGCTGAGAAGCAACTTCTGGAACTAAAGAGGTAAAAATATTTGACAGATTATGGGCAGGTTATCACCTATTTTTTCCCATGTATATATATATATATATATATATATATATACTTCCCAGTCTCTCAAAAACAGTGTGAAGAAATAAATTGTGTGCTCTCTTTGATTCAGTGACAGCATTACCAAATAGCTGAAGCTGGAACAACATTAGGGTCCAATACTTTGGTTCTTTCATATGTTCCATGCATGGAGAGTGTAAAACCTAATGCGAAATTGATTATTTGAAGGCAGATGATGTCACATGGGAGTTCTGGCTTATCAGGGTGGTCTAAAATATACTGAAAACACAATACAAATGGAAGTTTTGCTTACCAAAATGCAGCAATTGCAGTATAGATTTCAATCACAGTACCACTGTGATGCTCATACCTGTTCTTTAAAATATGTTCGCCAGCACAATGCTGAGTGTACCCAGCCACCAGGATGCAATAGATGGGTTGAAGATAACGCAAGCCCACTGCTCTCTTCCAAATTCTTTTGTTTGCTGTTTAGCTTTTATATTCTAAGTTGGCCTGAGCCCTATATTCACTCCAGCCGAGCTGGTCTGTTTAACTCAGGGACATTCACAGAATCACAAAATACATCTGGTTGGAAGAGACCTCAAATATCATCCAGTCCTACCCTCAAACCAGCACTAAGGAGTCATCACTAAAACATGTCCCTAAGCACTCAGGAACCTAAGCACCCTCTCAGAAAATGGCAGGATGTTTGGGAGTTGGTGGGGTAGAAATAGAAAAAAAAATTCAAAACACTGCATATCCTGTATGTTTAAGACTTACTAGGAAAAAAAAATACTATCTGCATTCTGTAAGTGAGATTTTGATGCAGACTTTCACATCCTGAAATCTTCTGACTTTATTAAACATATTAAGATTAATATATAGCATCATCCCCATGTGGCAAAATACCAGTTTAATCTTTTCTTATTTATTACTAGAAATTTGTCATTATAAAGCAACTGAATGAGAACATCAGTAAACTTTCACAAGATATCTAATGGTCAGAAATAAATAACAATTAGCATGCACCATTCCCATAGATGTTGCTTTTATTTTATAGTGCAGGATATCTTCCAGACTCTGAATATTTTGTGTCATCTAAGCATGAGTCATAGCCAACAGAGACTTTCCCTGGCATTCCTTATAACATGCACAGTGCATATCAGAATATTTGCAATATTTATTGTAGCAAATACACAGGGACTACTGAAACTAATTTGACAACTTATTTCTGTAGCAAGTGTTTCTCATAATCCCAGATCATGCAGACTTAATTTGCCAGTTGTTTTCTGAAGTTTGAGACAAATAGGTTCTGATGCAAAGAGGACAGCTAAGTAAAAGAAACAGAAGAGGATTAATAGAAATAGAACAAGATTAAAGAACTGATTGGGAAAATTGAAGATTGCCAGTGTATGAAGGCTGTGTGTTTCTGTGCAACCTTTATTGCCTCAAGAGGTATTAGAGGAATTGTTTTCACTTCTTCTTTCAGTACATCATGGATGAGATCCTCCTAGAAGCTATGTCAAGGCATAAAAAGAACAGGAAAACAATTAGAGACAAGAAACATGGCTTCGGGGCAAATTGTGCTGGACCTACCCAGTGGCCTTCTATAATGGAATGGCTGTTGGTGGGTAAGAAAAAAGCAACTGATGTCTGTTGTCTGCTGTAAGGCATTTGACATAGTCCCACACAAGGTTGTGAAAGATATGGATCTGATGATTAAACTATTGGATGGATAAGAAATCTGGTGAGGGACATCATCCAAAGCGTTGCAGTCAATAGATCAGTGTCCAAATGGACATCAGCGACAAGTGGTGTCCCTCAGGGTCCTGTATTAGGACTGGTGCTTTTCAACAACCTTATTAATAGTTCTGACAGCAGGATTGGGTTCCTCCTCATCCCTTATTTGATTGACTGGAGGGAAGGGATGCCTTTTGAAGGCTTAAGGAATGGGTCCGCATGGACCTTATAATGTTCAATAAGGCCAAATTCAAGATCCAGCACGTGGACTAAGGCAGTCACCAGTATCAGTAGAGGCTGGGGCACAAATTGGTTGAGAACAGCCCTGCAGAGAGTGTCTTAGGAATATTGGTGGACTAAAAGTTGGACATGAATCAATTATATGCACCTGCAGTGTAGAAGGTAATTTTGTAATCTGGGATGTATCTACAGAAGTGAGGCAAAGAGATTGAGGAAATTATTATTCCCTTCTGCCTGCTTTCATCAGACTTTATCTGGAGTAATCCATCCAGTTTTAGGACACCCAGCACAAGACAGAAATTCGTTAGAGTCTAAAGGAGGGCTGTAACCTCTGTGCTGTGAGGACAGGCTGAGAGAGTTTGAGTTATCGAGCCTTGAGAAAAGAAGGCTCCAGGAAGAACTTATTGCAAGCTTTCAATATGTAAAGGGGGCTAAAAGAAAGAGGGAAAGAAACTTAACCATGGTCTGTAGTTAAAGGATGAGGGGCAGTAGTTTTCAAAGGAGCAAGAGTAGATTTAGACTAAATTTAAAGACAGTTTCTATGATGGGAATGGTGAGATATTGGAACAGGTTGCCCAGAGAAGTTGTGGATTCCCCTTTCCTGAAAGTCAGGTTGGATGAGGCTTTGACCAACCTGATCTATTAAATGATCTTTAAAGGCCTCTTCCAAAAAAAGAAAATGCAGAGATTTATCTTTAACTAATCTTAAGCATTAAAGAGGAATCTAATGGAGACTCATTAAAGTTGCACTGCAAACCTGTTTTCATTGCCACAGTCTTTTCCTTCACAACTTTTGCTAATATCTGAATGGGCAGAAGGAGAAAATCTAAATAAAATCAGCTTAAAGCTTGAAACTAACATTGTGAGAGTAAGAGGAAAGAGGTGACTTGTGGACTAATACACAGGCTTCCTTTCTTGGTCTTTTCCTGCCTTGAATTACCTGTCCAAGCCAATATGCACAACTAGATGTATTTCTAATTGCAGTAGGCTTCCTCCTAGGTAGTATAATAAGGGCTGAATGAGAAGGCTAATCGGCATTTTCTTATCTGTAAATTGGGAAAAATAATAACAAATTAATTGCTCTGGAATTAGCAATAGAGATATTTATGATGTGCTTTGGGAAACTGTGGAAATGTTAGATAAATTCCAAGCACTACTGATTAGTCTAATGCCTGGTCTCCCTCTGTGTAATTCATAGAAGGGAGCATGTAATTTGGTAATATATGTCAGACTAGAATGGAAACAGAGCAACTGCTTTATTTATTTGGCTCTTCACTCATAGGAAAATCCTCCAAGAAATCAATAGTTCTACTCGAGACAGGAATTCTAAGATCGGTAAAGAAAGATGACAATTTTTTTGTAAGAAAAATGTTGTTATCCTATCAGGTTTGCAATAAATTCATGTCTTACCATTTTCATTATTGATTCTTATTTTTTTAAGTTGAACTGATAATATTTCAAAGGGTCCAAAACAAACAAAAAAAAAGGAAAGAAAAAGAGCTAGAGAGAAGATGATGGATGAGAGGGGAGGGCTGCAGCATGTGCATGTGTCTCAGTCATGAAAATATAAATGTGGAGCATGACAGAGCTGGTAGAAGCCAGAATTTCTGGTGCCCTGTGTATGGAGTGGCCTTGGAGTGGCCTTGAATATCACACTTAAAGTGGAACAACTTTTTCATACTACAGATCTTAATTATTTTAATGAAAGCAATGCAGCATTTGTTTGCTGCATGATCTATGTAACATTTCTAAGCATTTGAGAGTACTAAATCAGAGTATGAGTTGCAGGTACCATAGATAGTGAAAAGGTGTGGCAACTATAAAAGGTTTCCATGCAGATCAAAAACATTTATAAATTTTACTTTTGTGTCAGCTGAAAACATATATTATACATTGCACATTCATTAGTTGTTCTCTTTACTTTGAAGGAGAAGTCCTTACTTTGAAGTCTCTTAAGCTGCGGGTAATCCTACAATTCAATCTTCTGTCTTTAGCTGCATATGTGAAGGTCACAAGTCAAAATATTAGTTGAAAAGAGATATAAATTAAAACACCAATATTTTTTTCAAGTATACATCCTTCAAGACCAGCAGATACTACTTTGGCCATGTATCCATACTACAACTTCGTGTCCATATATCTCATCTTAAAATGATGAGGAAGCAGTTTCATGCTCCTTATTCTAGCTTTCAGAAACACTCAAGAGTTTCAGTCTCTGTCAAAAAAAGTTGAAAAGTACAGGTGAAAATAATTGAGGGTGTTATTAAGTCATCGAGGTGCTAAGTATGGCTACCAGTTAGGGAAGGGTTTTGAAATACAAGAATATGTAACATTTAATGATTTGGGTTGGAAGGGACCACTATGGGTCATCTAATTTGCCCCCTCCTGCTATGGTCAGGGACATCTTCAATTAAATCAGGTTGATCAGAGCCCCATCCAACCTGGCCTCAGACTACTAATTTCTTCTGCATTAATTTTTTACAAGCACTCAAAATGACTCTCCACTCATTCAGGTTGTCTTGGACACTGACTTGTCCACCAGACATTTCCTTACTGCCTTCATTTCCCACTTCACAAAGTTAGGAACCTATTGGCAAAGATACTCTTGCCAGTGCTGCCACCTGCTCCGAAGTCCACGTTCATCAAGGAAGGACTCATGTTTTTTTTAAAACTGTTTGTGACACCAGCTCACCCACTGCATCAAAGGCCTTTCCTCTTCACTAACAGAAGTGAGACTATTATTGGGCTGCCCATGCCACTCACACTCACTCCAGAGTTCTTTAGTCCCTCTTGAAATGGTCTGGGTCTCCTCAAGCACTGCCTTTGCTACCTGCATGGATAAACTGCAAGGGATAATAATCAGAGGTCTGCTTGAAAGCTAAATCTGAGCATACAATAAGCAGCAAATGTTTCAAGACATTAAGTTAGGTCAATAGGTAATTGACCTTGAAGGAAAGTCTTCACTAGCAACTATTCTCCTTTTCTTTGTGTTGTAACTTAGATGAGAACCAGCTCTCTCTTATGTCTTCCGTGATAGAAAGTCTCCTTCCTTATGAGTTCCCAAGACAAGGAACCTGGATGTTTGTTTGTTTTCCCTGGAACTGATCTATATTTAACATCTGATTCTTGGAGATTATATTTTCAAAGACAGTTAAGAGATTATATATGCAGGGTTTTAAAGGCTTCTAAATCCCCCAGGACCAAAGGCTAAATAGGATCATAACTCTTAAGAGAACTATACTAGTTATGCAAAACTATACTAGTTGCATCATGGGTTGTATTAACCTCTGGAATAGCCTTAATCTGCAGCACTATGAACAAACAAAATGCATGTCAGGGATCAAACTTTCAAACCACTTTCTGCTTCCATTCAAAAGCATGAGTGTGGAATATAGTCACATGTTAAATGAATCTTCTGGACAGACAGAAGAAACTCATCACAAGTTAGTTACAGAAATCATAACATTTAATAACCACTTTTTCCCATTTTAGTTGAGTGTACATAAACTCTACAGATTCAAACAAGCTAAGCCATAAACAGAACTTGTAGTTGCATATAAAAATCCACTCTGGCTTTTTTCTGTATCTTTGGAAAATAAGCAAGGTTTGGAGTTAAAAATGCCTCTGTTTACTATTAAATGTTAGTATCTATCCTCAAGATATACTCTGAATTTAAAGCCAGCGAGTGAGTATGGAACACCATCTGTACCTACAGTGACTTTTATTTCTTTACACACCAAATTATGCATGTAAAAACTTAGCTGTGGGCCACCAGGACAGAGATTGTGTGTCTGTGGGATTATAAATAATACAAGTCACGAACAGAAATCAAGGCTATCTAATTGTTTAAAAGCCCTCTTCAGTCCTTGAAAAATACTGGTAAATTTGTATGGGCATTATCTGAAGACCATAAAAATTAGAAGTTTTCCCAATGGTATCATCTATATCTGCTAATTGGACAAAACTAGCAAAGGATATCACAGAATCACAGAATGTCAGGGGCTGGAAGGGACCTCCAAAGCTCATCCAACCCCCCTGCCAGAGCAGGATCTGCTATAACAGATCACACAGGAACACATCCAGGCAGGTTTTGAATATCTCCAGAGAGGGAAACTCCACAATGCCCCTGGGCAGCCTGTTCCAGTGGTCTGCCACCCTTTCAGGGAAAAAAATCCTCCTCATGTTTACATGAAACTTCCTATGCCTCAGCTTCCACCCACTGCCACTTGTCCTGTCATCAGGTATCACCGAGCAGAGCCTGGCTCCATCCTGCTGGCACTCACTCACTCTTTACATATTTATAAACATTGATGAGGTCATCTCTCAGTCTCCTCCAAGTTAAAGAGCCCCAGCTCCCCTCAGTCCCTCCTCATAAGAGAGATGTTCCATTCCCTTAATCATCTCTGTGGCTCTGTGCTGGACTCTCTCAAGCAGTTCTATGTCTCCCTTGAACTGAGGGACCCAGAACTGGACACAGTACTCCAGATGTGGCCTCACTTGGGGCAGAAGAACCTCTCTCCACCTACTAGCCACACCCCTTTTAATACACCCCAGCATGGCATTGGCCCTCCGAGCCACAAGAGCACATTGCTGACTCATGATCAACCTCCCATCAACTAGGACCACCAAATCCTTTTTCCCTTCACTGCCTTCCAATAGACCAGTCCCGAACCTATACTGATACCTGGGGTCGTTCTTTCCCAGGCACAAGACTCTATATTCGCCCTTGTTGAATTTCATTTTCTTCCTGCCCAGCTCTCCAGCTTGTCCAAGTCTCACTGAATAGCAGCACAACCTTCTGGTGTGGCAGCCATTCCACCCAGTTTGGTGTCATATGTTACAGCATAAGCTGCATAAACAGGGGCAGCAGGTCATAGAGCCATAATATGAGAAAACATGCTGATAAGTAAGTTCAGGCATTGTCCAAAGCAAGGCATATTTGTGCAGCTGATGCCATGATCTTTTGCTGAACAAATTATATAAATACCACTGCTTGCTAAAGGTGATTGATGACCAAGTAATAGTGGTTAGCAGTTTCTCTTCTTCTAATGGATCACCCTCTTCACCCGCTCTAAATAATAGAACTAGAACAAGTCATGGAATATGCAAAGCTCAGCAGCAACTCTTACATGGAACATGGAACTCTGGCATACACAGATGTTTAATTTTATGTTTTGTCAGGACAGTGTTTAGTGAGAGAGGATAAATTAGCTATAGTCATAGCAGAAAAAGAAAGTGCAAATGAGATTTATTCCATTCACTGAAACTAATGGCAATATATTAAATAGGTAACAGGCTCAGTGACTCATCCAGGCCAATTGTTCTCTATTGTCTTGAACTATAAGACTCTTTTTTATTTTTCTTTCTTTTTTCTTTTTTTTTCATTTTTAATCTTAGTTTCTTCTTCATTTTTCTAAAATAGTCTTTAAATTAACTGTAAAGATTCTCAGGGATATAGATGATGACACAAGGTGCAAGTGGTGAAATTAAAACTCTTTTTAGACTTCAGTTTTAATTAGTTCTTCAGAGAGAAAGAAAAACATGGCTGTTCTTCACAATACTAAGCCTGTACAGTGGCATCTAACCATGCCTTAAGGTAAATACTGTATTATTATACTTTTTAAGGCGTGAATAAAAACTGCAGGATCAATTTCCATGTTTCCTCCACAGAAGAAATCCCACCTGTTGGTGATAGTCCATCTGCACCTCCCAGTTTCACCTTTACTTCTGCAAAATCACAATCGGACGTCAGTCACTCAGATGCACAGATGCACTGTTTTTGATGGCAAAACACAAAGCAGTCATTGGCAGGAGTATAATGTTTGAACAGTGTTGCATGAACTATAAAAATACTTTCAAATTGCAAAAAGGGAAGATGTAAGAGACTATCCATTATGGTGGTAAGATTCGCAAGAGTTTATCTAAAAGTTGAGCTCTGTATTCCCTGGAACCCTTGCTCTGGGGAATACCAGAGAGGCTACAACATAGAGATAATGTGGAGAAAACAGGAAAAAAACCCAATAACCCACAAAAGAAAAAAAAAATTCAACAACCCAAAATTAGCTGAAATAAAGACTTGGGATCAACTGGCCGCTACCTGGCTTCAACTTCCTTTCAGGGAGTTGTAATGAGTGAGAGGCTCCCATGAGCCTCCTTTTTTACAGGCTGAAGAATCCCAGTCTCCCAGTCCCTCCTCATATTTGTGTTCTTTTTCTCCAGCTTTGTTGCTCTTCTTCAGACACACTCCAGAACTTCAAGGTCCTTCTAGTAAGAAAAGTTATACCTATTCTCAGTATGAAACAGGCCAATATACAGCTGTACAGATTAAAGTTTCAGTCTTATGTTATGGTTTGGCAAATCTACTTTAGCAATTTTCTTAACACAGACTCAGAAGAAAAATGTAAGAGGTACGAAGACAAATGAAAGAAACTACAGAAAATAATTTAAGATTCAGCTTTGAGGAAAGAAAAAAAAAACACCTTATTGTCCTTCTGGAAAACTAATAACTTCTACTAAAGGTCAGCCTGTGTCATCAGACAGTCCTAAATCACATGTAATTACATTGCAAGTTCTTCTCCCATGTCTTATCTTGCTTTTTATCAAAGTAGTTAAACTGAGAATGTACAATAGAAATAACTTTGAAAGTTCTCACTTTCTATGGAATGTTCTATGGAATTTGAAAGCAGGACTTTGGTAGTTGTGTAGTACAGAACAGTGGGATTCAGTAGTATGAAATTAGAGGATTCTCACATCCACTAATAGACACATGCCCTAAATTTTCTTCTGGAGAAACCTTCCTGTTTTCACAACCAGTTACAGAAAACTAAATTCTTATACCTGCCCAAATGCTGAACAAGACAGATAAGTGAGAAACAGGCTTTTTTGCAATGAAACAGGGCATCAACTGAGCTCTTAGCACATGTCATGATTCAAAGAAGCATCAAAGCCTAATCCTGCACACTTTCTCATACACAGATATGGCCTGGCACATTACTACCATGAATAATGCAGATGTGCCAAATCAAGTTAATGTGAGGATGCTTGGACAGGGATTGTTCTTCAATTAGAAAAGCCAACTATAGAATCATAGGATGGCTTACATTGGAAGAGACCTTAGACATCATCTACTCCAACCTTCTCACCATGGGCAGCAACACCTAACAACTAGACTGCTGCTCAAGGCCCAATTCAGCCTGGCCTTGAACACCCCCTCAACTTCCTTGGACAAACTGTTCCAGAGCCCTACCACCCTCACACTGAAATAAAGAATATATCTGGCTGGAAAAGACATAGAACATCACCCAGTCCAACATTTGACCAAAGAACTGAAGAACTTCCTAAGATCCAGTCTAAACCTACTCTCCCTCAGCTTAAAACTCTTTCCCCCTATCTTATTGCCAGACACACTTAGGAAAAGTCCTTCCACAGCACTCCTGTAGGATCTCTTCAGCTATTGGAAGGCAGCTACCAGGTGCCCCCTGAGTCTTCTCCAGGCTGGACAACTCCAGCTCCCTCAGTCTATCCTCAAGCATGTAAGAGTAGCAGCAAAGCCCAAAGCATGTTAAACAGTGTTGGAGTTACCATAACAGAAATTTCTGGCTCGGTAAAATACTGCCTTAAGAATACATTCTAATTATACCCTGAGCAGAATTATATTTTCCATGAATGTTTTATTATTACTGCTAAGGACCACCTGTGTTGACTTACTTAAAGAACACTTTTATCACACATATTGAATCTGTATAATTGTAAATATGTTTGATATGGGGCAAAGCATATAAAGGTTTTAAAATTAAGCACCTGCCTGATGTTTAAAATCACAAGAGTGATGTTAAGAGATTGTATTTACTGAGAATATGTCAAATGTTTTGTTGCAGTAAAATAACAAGTCTTTAATGATCAGATGTTTTCTTTTTCAGCATCTAAGACTGAGATAGTTTTTTTTTTTTCTGTTAGAGT
>VWZI01009400.1:397701-449634 GCA_013396835.1 Psilopogon haemacephalus
TGGAAACAAAACTACAACTCTAAGACCTAGCTGAACTATATAGTAATGTATTTTTACAGTAAAGTAAGAACATTGAAATCAAAGTAGCATATATACAAGTGTATTTGAGGATGCTGACAAACCTGAATATTTTCTCTTTCATTCACACTGTACATAAAGCCACCCAGTAATTGTTTGACACTGACAATAAATGGCTGGTTTGGACTTGGGGATGCTGATAGATGAGAAGCTGGAAATGAGCAGACAGTGTGTGCTTGCAGCCTAGAAGGCAAATCACATCCTGGGCTGCATCAAAAGATGCATGGCCAGCAGATCAAGTGAGGTGATTCTGTCATTTTGCTCTGGTGAAACCTCACCCAGAGTACTGCATCCAGTTGGCATTTCTACATTTGTGTCAAGAAAGTACAAGGGGAACCCCAATATGATAGTATTAATTAGCTTTTGATAAATACAAAATAAAGCAAGACCATAGTCTTCCATTTGGTCTCTTGTCTGATTGCAGTAATACTGCTTCTTAGAATAGATTAAATTCTCCCACTACAACAAATCTGGGATAGTTAGCCAGAGTAGTAGAACAGAAAATCAAGTGATTTATTTCATGGATGAGTAAGTGTAATTTGTTGTTCTCACTCTCAGTAAGCATATCTTTATCTTCCAGAGAATATAATTCTTACTATCAAATTATATCAAAATGTTCACAAAGATGCAATTATTTGTATCTTCTGCCTTCTATTCCACTTAAGTTTCTGATTGAAATGTCTGCTCCAACGGATTCCATTCACTTGGGAACACATGACTGCATGACTGACCTCCAAACAGATTCCTCTATTCTCTAGATTTAAACATCTCTAGGATCCATTTGCCAGAACAGGAAAGGTTGCCTAGTTATTAATATACAATGTACTTGGTGGACTACCACAAAAACTGTAAGATATATATGAATACAAAGGGTAATTTTGGCCCATTAGTAATAGACTCTCATGGAGGGCCAAAACAGGCCAATTTAAGCCTAAACATGTCCTGGATTGGCCAGACAGAGTACTTGCACGTGTTTATATACTTGTTTGTGTTTTGCCCTAAAAGGTAAAAGTAAGCCCTGATTTTTATCTAATATGGTTGAGCTTGGCAAACTGCCAATCTGATTGGCTAGTCTGTGACTGAAAACCATTAGTCTCAAGCAACACTGATAAAAGAGATGAGCAGGTGAACAAAATGTGCTCTGGCTCATGCTCTGCCTCAATATGCTTTTGCCACTGCTTCTGCCTCAGTGAACTTTTTCCTCCTTGCTCTCTGCCATTGCATCCTCTTATTCTCTGCATGCTACGTAATATCAAGGCCTAATGCTTTGGATTTGTCTGCCTGGAAACCTTCTGTGCCTTAAGTTTATCAGGAAAAGGTATTTAGGTGCCTCCACACAATAGGCTTGCTTAGCCAGGGCAGCATTGTGCCCATCTACACATCTGCAAGAGATCCTGCAAGTGTTTGGGTACTGTCAGGAAATCCCAGGAATCCAGAGATAACTTTTGTGAGTAAATACTCAAAGCTACTTACCAAAACTCTGTAAATCTCTGTAATTGAATCCAAGTGACTCCCACCTTAAGCAGAAAGGAGCTTCTCAAGTCCCTCTCATGGGCAAGCAGTATAATTGACCACAAAGACCTCTTTACAGTTCTAATGGTTTAATGTTATATTATTGGTAGTTACTTCTTAAGTGTTCTAGATACCTTGTTCTCATCTGTGTAATGTATTCATGACCGTTGCAAAGAACACATTAAAGTTGTGGCCAGTAACGAGACTCCTGATTATCAAAATTAATAAACTGTATTAACTTTGAAAGATCCTATCTTTCAATACCACTATAATACCTGCCACAACATAGACATTTACCAAAAAAAAAAAAAAGTCATGATGCAATACTGCCTCTTGGCCTTCATCTGAGTGAGAGTCTGCAACCAGTTTTGTTTTGTGTGTGATGTTTCAAAGCCAGTAGCATTTATAGCTTCTTGCACATGTGGCTTTAAAAGCTGCTCTGGGCTCAGCATGGTTTATGTCATTGTTAAGTTTTCTTTAATTTTTTTTTTCTGTAATAGGAGGTACTTACAGCTGTGTATAGGTAACTTCAACCAGATGCTTCTTTTTGAGCTGTAATTAACAGAATGTTTCTTAAGAAATAATTTTTATAATGATTGTAGTAACTATATTCTCATTCTCCTGAAGTGCTAAGTGTCGTAATCATCACCTGCTCACTCTCATGGTTATTGCTCCACAGACTATTACCAACAGATAGCACCATTCAACTAAAGCTTGATTCTTTATGAATTACTAGTAACGGATATAAAATGATCAGCCAAAGCATGTGCCAAATTATCTGAGGTGTGAAATATTCTCAATCCCCAACTAACAAATTTTGGTGGTTTTCTATTTTGTTTTGTTTGTTGGCTTGGTTTGGTTTGTTTTTTGTTGTTTGGGGTTTTTTGGTTTTTTTGTTTTTTCCCCAAATGCCTTTAATTACTGTTAAAAGTTACACACAAGTAATGACTGTAACTAGATGTGATTGAGACATAACAGTTTTCCTAATCTTGTCAATGATTTAGTTATGATGAAGCTGTGGTTGAAGAATGAGGAGCCTGTTCTCAGTTCTTTTGATGTAAGCTAAAGTTCAATGCAGTGAAGCTATACAGAAATATCTCCAGAACTGTATTGAGAAGAATCAAGGTGATGAATATGGAATCATGTTCCTGCTTGACAATAGCCAGATATTTTATGTCTGACCTGCCATCTAGCTTGGACATAGCAGCATTAGCAAAAGCATTGTTGTACTGTCCAGAAAGCTCTCTTGACCTCATTTGAAATGTTGCTTGCTTGGGTAACAAATCCATACCTGCTCTTAACAATGTCTTCCCAGATTCACTGCTGTGGGACCTTGGTACATGGTCATAGTAAGTCCATAGAGACCCCTGTGGGCACCGCAGCTGAAATGAAGACATCCTTGCAGTTTAGAAACCTATCCTGGTTTTTAGTTCACAGAGTAATTATTAGCCATTTATTCTGAAATGCGAGTAGCTATTAAGAAAAATAACGATGTTGGATTACTCATACAACTACCTGTATGCCAGTGTAAGTCATCCAGTACACAGCTCTTCATCAGACCAAGTATTCAAATCTGATGCATTGTGGTTATAAGCCAATAAATTTTATAGACTTCTAGCCAAGCAGTGTTGCTAATTTGATGCACCTATAATGAGCTGACCATCCTTCATTTTCTCTGAAGTTGTTTATTACACTAATAGGTCCTCTTACTCATTTAATCTTGTCAACATGACTGATGCCTAATATAGCAGCTGAAAGATTATTAAGAAAAATTGCTACCAAGAATGTCATGGAATGAATAAACCCTTCTGCTGAAGGTCTTCTCTAGGGAAGACTCACGTTTCAATACTACTTTAGAATTTGGTTAACAATTGCCACCTGAATACATGATTCCCAGAAGACTCCATCAAAAGGAAATTAAGAAGTTAAAGGAAATTTCAGCGACACAAATTTAATACTGCAAAGTCTACAAAAACAGTAAGGAGGATGAAATTATTCAGTGAAAGGAAAACAATTTAAAGGACTGAGCAGGTTCACCTTAGCAGTCATTCAGCTACAGCTGCTGTCAGTATTGGAAGCCAATCTGAATATATATCAAGAAGGTCTGGTCCATGCAACAGCCACAGCAGAACCACCAGTAGTCTCCAGGCAACAAGCCTCTAGGTGCACTTCTGGATGCCCCTTTGCTTACATCTTAACTCCACAGCTACACTCTTAAGTGTAGCATTAAATAACAATCACTTTGCATGTTTTAGACTGTTCTAGGGAAAAACCTAAGCAGTAGACTCAGATGAGGCAGGTGAGCAACATTTGACAAGATATCTGAAAACAGGTTAGGCCCTTTCATACATTGTCAGATGCTCAGCTTTTGCACGTGAACCTTGTTTGGTAACCTGCCTGACCAAACAATTTTCAGTGTCCATCAGTTTATATTACCATGCTATTAATGGCAGGTTTATTTCATGACTGATTTTAATTCTACAACACACAGCAAAATTAATTTAGATACTTCCTTATTAGTCTTCCAAAGTTTTGAATTCACCTAGTTGATTAATAGTTAAGGTATGCTTATTAATCATACTATCATTATCCATGTTGTATATATCTTAAATTTCTGACTGTTGGGTATAATGTGACGTCAACAAAAGGTCACAGTTATTTCAATAATTGCAGTGTAATCAGGGCAATTGTGATTTATTAGAAATGATAATTCAATGTTCACTGTATTTGAATAAGATTTTTACTGAAGTTCAAGGATTGGCTTAACGTATATAAAGGGTATTATTTAAGTGTATGATTTGGGGAAAGGTACAAATCAGATTCTTATCTCTTAGAATGTTGGTTGCAGTCATAGAGTGATGCTGCATTATTTGCGTTGAGAAGTTCATGCACATAAACTGTGTTCTGGGTTTATGGATCTGGAAACTGAATGGGATCTAATTTCTTTCCAAAGTTCCTGAAGTCATTAATTTTGACTGATTCACTAGCTGCTATTACAATGTAAACATGAGATTTTTCAGTGTTCATATCCTATTTGAGACTTCCTACTATCGACTTATGAAAATATTAAATCTCTTGTGACAGTTTACAGCACCCTGTGCTATCCTTTCTTCTGAGCATATGTAGCGTTTAGAACAAAGAACTTAATGCTCCTGCTGCTGACTTGTTTGCAGCAGTGCAGTCCTCAGGGGATTCCTCCGATATTTCAAGGTAAAGGAAATACTGACAAATGCCTTGAATATTTTTTGTGCCATGTCTGTATTGTCTGATAGCTTGAGCTGTCCTCTAAACTAGAGCACATCCAGCACCACTGTAACATAACCAGCCCTGATTTTTATTTCTTTTTTCCCATACAGGTAGCCTGTGACCATGCCAGGACAGTGAACGTGAAGACTAACTACAGAAACTGGGACAAGGAGACAGAAAGCAGCAAGGGAAGAGAATCAGAAACATCCACTGCAAGATCTAATGATTCTGTCATTAAGAACCTTATTACAGGAGCCTGAAATAAGGCTTGGATGATCAAGAGCTATGTTCTCCATAGGGAAAGTATTAAGGGTAGCAAAAAGTGGTTATATTTCTCCTTGATATTGTCCAGAAGTACAGAATATTAAGCTTTTAACCCAATCTTCATGTCCAAGACATCCATATCCAAGGCCAAATCACTCAGATTCATGGGAAATAGCAGACTTCATTATTTGCTTCTAGGCTGTGCTGTAGAAGGGTTTCTCTGAGATTTGTACACATGATGGCATGCTACATGTTGATAAGTATCACTACAATCTGGGAAGGAAGGCTTGAGGGTCAGTCTTGTGACTTTCACACCTATGAAGCAGTTTGTAATAGAAATTTAGCAGGAAGGAAATTTGGAAGAGATATTAAGTAGCACAAGTAAGGAGTGAGTCTTGTGCATTCTTCTCCATGAGCAATACCATTGGCACTTCTCCGTGTCTCCTTGTAGCCTGCTTTGGGTGCAAATTAATTAAGAATTTCTTGCTGTTTCAAGTGCCATACCCCTCATTAAGAAAACAATCTACATCACAGCTTCAGTGTGAAATAATGTAAAAAAGTCTGAGTCATTAGAATGTTAGGATCCTATGAAAAACAGGTTCTGTATCAGTGTGTTAGTACAGATGGAGCTTTTAGTATTATTCTTGGTACTGTGCGTAAGAAAAAGAACATAGGTCATATAAAAAAAATACAATTACCACCAATGTTAAAATGCACAAGTATTTCTACATTAAATCTCCACTTTAAATTAAAATTTCTGGGTTTTTTTATACTTGATGAAATGCAGTCAAGATATTTTGATCACTGGCTCAGAATGCTGTGGAATACCAAGATGCATTACTAGATAACTTTTTTTGTCTCTAATGGGTAGCTATTTTATATCTAAGGGTCTTAGTGAAGATTTGTTCTTTTTACTAATTGATTATGGCATCTGAAAATTCTGCATCTGTACTGGTGACCTTTGTAAAGCCAGATTATCCTAATTACAGTTTGGAAGTTCCTTTTGATAGTCTCAGTCTTCTTCTCATTCCTTTCCAGTGTCTGTTTATGAAATTATTTCTCTGTGATGAAATCATAGCAGATGGAAATACTCTGCAGGCAGACCATTACCTTTCTAGGGTAGAACAAGGTCAATGCAAAAGAGTAGATGTTTCGGTCAAAAGCTGAGTAAGAAATGCTTTATCTTACATCACTTTTCTTACATTGAAGTGGTTTCAAGTAGTGTTAGAAGTATTTTAAAACTGACACCTCAAAGGAAATTGATGCAAATAGAAGTATTCTAGACTCCAAAAGATATACAGTATGATTTCCAATGAGTTAATCCCTTCACCACAGCTGTACTAGAAGAACAAGCTGGCTCTGTGAAGAGGGCTCTCTATGTAGCCTCATTGCCATTCAGTCAGGATTCTTGCTCACTTCCACATATTGACTTAGAACAGAGGTTTAGAGGTATTTCAGTAACATGCAGAAGTACAATTCACGTGCTGTTTTGAAAAGAAGCATGTGGGATTTTAGTAGGAAAGAAATTGACCGTATATACTCTACTGTCTCATTAATTTTCCTCTATTTCAGCTACATTAGTCTATAAATCTTTACCAATTACCTATTAGTTTATATTTTTTCTGGTGAGAATCAAACAAGACAAAAGTGTATTTTCCTGAAAGATTTGAAACTTGAAGGGAAATTCATATATTTTTCTCAATAAATAGTAAATGTAACTATTGGTAGCTGGGTTTCTCTGTCTTGCCAGCTAGACACAATTACAAAGTTTATTCAAAAAACATCAATTTATTGATATTTTCATTATTAAAGTTCATGTGACCTTCACGTCTTTATTATATTGGCAAATGAATTTACAGGGTGAAGGCCTTTAAGATACTCTCAGAAGAGAATGTCAAAGTACACTGAAAGATTGATCTTGAAGATTTAAAGAAGTCTTATTAATGCTAATGACAAGAATGAGGCCAAGCTTGGGAAAAGTTATTTCACTGAGGATTTCCTCTATCCATGAAATTCCAAGAGGAAGTTCAAATAAGTCTTTGGAGTCCTACGAGTACAGTACTGGATTTATTTATCCAGGATTTGGTAGTGTGGACAACAGGAGGCTCTCTGTGAGAGGACATCAGGGGCTGCCTCATGTCTGACACAGCCAGTCAGCTCCACACCAGACTGCCTACTGGACAAACAAGACTTAGCCCATGAGCAGAGCTGGTGGTGTCTTTAGCAAAACATTTAACAAATAGCTAAGTGCTTCTCAGGCAATGAAGTGCAGCCGGGGAACACCAAGATGGGAGAGGAGAAGAGCGAGGAAGTGCTGCTGATGCTGAAGAAAGAAAGCAGATATAAACAGGCAAAAGTATTGCCACTAAATGTCGGTGGACATGGAGTTTGATGGCAGGGTATACAGAATAGGACCAAAGGTAAAGGAATGCAGGGAGGTGAGTGTTGACTATAAGAGATAAGTGTGATGTAGGATACATGATGCAGTCTGTCCCTTTGCTCTGCCATGGGCAACCTCATCTCCCTTCCCTCTTCCTCACTAGCAGCATCAGTCAGCTTAAAATAAGGCAAGAATTCTTGCAAAGGAAATCTGAGAATCCTAAAATATTTTATCTATGTATTCTGTAGTTCTTTTTAATCACTGAACTCCTGCGATTCAGGGGATCTGTATTCTGCTGTTTATCCAAAGAGAGCTGCCAATGGGAACTCCTACAAGCTCCCCAAACAGTTACACTTTTGTTCTTCTTGCCAGGACTGTCCCATTTTCTTCTCTGATGGCTTTTGAAGTCCCTCCTGTGAAGGCTGTTTCTTGCTATTAATTTGTTCCTTGCTCAGCATGATGTGTTTACAGACTTGGCTGAAATCTTTGTTATAGCAATAATGATACAGCCAACTTTCTCTTACTGTGAATAGGATTACCCCCTATCTTCCCAGCTCCTTACTTAATGCTACATCCCCTATCCAAGGGCATCATAATAATATTTTTGTATTATGACTGCAGTTTCACCTGCTACTGGTGAAACTGCAGTATGTACAGAATTTGTCAACAAGGTTTTTATAGACTCATAGAATGCTTTATGGGTGAAGGACCTTTAAAGCTAATCTAGTCCAACCCTCCTACAGCAGGTTGCTCAGAACCCCAAATGACCTGACCCAGAACAGTTCCAGGGATGGCGTATCTTCTACCTCCCTGAGCAGCCTGGACCAGAATCCTAACCACCTTCACTTAAAACAACAAAAAAATCCAAACCAACAACAAAACAAAACAAAAGAAAAAATTTCCCTCTTTCAGTTTAAACCATCACCCCTTGTCCTGTCACAGGAGACTGTTAAAAGGTCTGCCCCTAGCTTTTTATCAGCCCATTTAAGCACTGAAAGACCACCAGAACATTTCCCTGGAGCCGTTTCTTCTCTCATATCCTCGTAGCAGAGATGTCCCAGCCCTTGGATCTCCAAATGTGTATATACTATGTACATTCATATAGTTTAATCTATGTGTGCTTCATTAGGTATGTTTCATACTTTTGCTCACATCTATTACACTGGAAAGCTGAAGCATGACAAATATAATGTTTAAATGAACATTTGTAAATATGATTATTATAAATTAAACTTTTAAAAATATTTCTCAAAAAATCATTCCCTAAATATTGATCTAACTCATTCACTCGTAATTCTCTGTTATTAAAGAACAATGTTGAAAGCAAGCCTGATCATACTGAGAAAAAAGTACACTGCAGGAACATCAGCTGAAATCAGAGGATCAATCACTCTTGAAAGGTAAGGAAAAGATATGTAACCTAAGGCAAACAGTGACCTTAAATAAGGCAGAAATGACAAATCATTGCATGAAAATGCTCCTGCCCTCATGGCTGTTAGCTGACAACTACATGAAGAATCCTTGTAACCAATGAAGTTGGTGAAAAGTTAATTTCTGAAGTAGAACTCAGAGGAGTCTGTAGACATGGAGATTTTAGCCATGTGAGTTATCGAGATGTATTTCTGCTAAGGATATAAATTACTGTTTTTATCACAGGATGAAAAAAATTAATTAGTGGTAAATACATTGTGAAATACCTGAGTTCCTATTACTGCACCAGCTGCTTTTTCAAGATGAAACTTTTAATCTGTCCTTTCTTTTCATACATTACAATGCAATAATGTTTTAATCTCAAATTCTGCCATTTTGAAGCATTATTTAAATGGTAGGTCTTAGGGAAACAGCAACTGAGATCAGAGAATTTTTTTTGCTTTGAAAATTAGCTTTTGCTATAGAATGGAAGGGATCATAATGCAATTAAACCATCAGAACTTGTTTTGCTTGGTCTACATTTTTCTGTGAGCAAAACAGAAGGCTCCTGCAAGACACCGAGCTAGTTGCCAGGGTTGCTTTCCTAAACACTTGGAATGGTGCATTTCACCTCATTTGCTATTGTTTCCAACCTTTCATGACTCCTTAGAAAAGCCTCAGAAATAGACCTTGGTCTCATTCCAGATTCCTAAGGCATGTTAAGGATTCACTAGAGAAGTATATCTTTCCTTTAGAATAATTCAGAATAAATTATACAGTTAAAAGATTTATTGAAGAAAAGCAATCTAGAAAAAAAAAGCCATTTAATATTTTGTAATTTGTTTTTAATTTGTTAATTAGCAATAATAGACAAAACGTTGGTATTAATTTACATTGAAATTTTACTTTTAGATCATAGAGGTTTTACGGCAAGATTTTAAATATAAACATTCGTACAATCAAAATGAATGCATGGATTTATTTTCTTTTTTTATATTTTCCCATCTTCTGTCCCTGATTATTATCAGTAGAATATATATTAAGCATAAAAAAAAATTCTGATGTTTTGAAAAGT
The DNA here is from genome assembly GCA_013396835.1 of Psilopogon haemacephalus. Classification (NCBI taxonomy): domain Eukaryota; kingdom Metazoa; phylum Chordata; class Aves; order Piciformes; family Megalaimidae; genus Psilopogon; species Psilopogon haemacephalus. Next base: position 407,667 of record VWZI01009400.1, read on the forward strand.
TATTTATGGGGCATTGAATAAAAAAATCACAGAATGTTAGGAGTTGTAAGGGACCTCCAGTGATGGAGTCCAACCTACCTGCCAAAGCAAAGTCACCTAGAGAAGGTCACAGGGGAATGCTGTTAAATTTCTAAAGTTTCCCTTCATCTCCAAGCACCTAGGATACAATTTTACATATTCCTTGAATAAGAAGGTTCTCATTAGTCACTCAAAAAAATGTTCATTTAAAGTCAAATTTTGGTATAGACCATAATATGAGATAATAGAGGGCCATGCTCTCCACTTGTCTTGCAGGAATGAGACTGATATGGCTGAGATTTTTTTTCCAGCTAGACATTTATAGTTGTGACAAATTCGGCATATCAGTGTAGATGAAATAAGTACATTTTGCTGTTTAATACTAAACTATATCACAGAGAACAAAATTGTATAATTGCCTTTAAATGTATTTTGAAGTGAAAAGCTGATTGAATTCACCAGCCCCAGTTGAAAGTATGCTCTATACATTATTTGATCCTTTGTATTGGAAGACAAAAAAAATACAAGAGTAAGAAGAAAGAACATTAACTCGAAGCAGTAATTAAAATGTACCATTTCAACAGAGCTTAGTTCATTTTCATGTGAAAACTCATTAAGGCAAAATATTCTGTACAAATTAGTCTTTCCAAATAAAAGTACTGGCAATTGTTAATGAGGCTTCCATCAGAAGCATCAGCTGCCAAATCACAAAAGCAAACAAATCAAATACATATCATGCTAGATTATGTCTAATGCCTGTTTGCTTAATGGTGACAATGGTTCATTTTTTCAATGCAATCTTGTATGTACACATGTGACTTTAGGATTTGGTGACTTGCTTGTATTTGGATGTTTAAACAAGCATTTCTTTGAGCCAATATATAGAGCTGTTAACCAAATGGACTTTGACTTACATTCTCTTCTCTTTTTTAGGCATTTCTTTTTTTCCTACCATGCATGTCAACAGAGTTTAAAAATATTAAAAAACAAAAAGAAAAAATAAAGCATAAAATTAATGGAAGAGGCAAAGCTCGTTAAGTGTCAAGTAGAAAGAACAAGACTTTAACACATTTAAGACAATCTCCTGTGGGAGTCGGTTAGATATAATGAGAAAAGGATTAGATCCTTAAGATGTTATTCTGGGTCTAAACAGAAACTAAAGGTAAAGGCTCTTAATTAAACATAGGGGGTTTTTTAATCCATTGTATTCATTAAGATTACAGCTTTTCTTTTTTAATTGAACTATTATTCACATTACAGTTTTGAATCACAGCCTGGATTATGATAAACCAGACTTAAAACCCACTTATGCCTTTCCCATAAATATATTATACAGACAAAGTGTGGAGAAATCCCTGTAGGCAGAAATGTGTCAAATTAGGATTCAAAGTCTAGAGAAAGGACAAGAAAATACAGTTAAGGAATCAAATTGCTCTTTCAAGCAGTTATAATGCATTATTATCCAGTTCCATGGCATGACACAGCAGACTGCTGGATGTCTCCTCTTAAAAATCAAATATTCCTAAATTTTCAAATTCAAATTCAAACTAGACCAGAACTAATTCTGTTCAATGCTGTGACTTCTCAGCTGTGTCTGAAGTCAGTCACTTTCTGAAGCACAGGTCAGGTTTGCATAGCCAGGGGCTGAGTCTAGCAGGGAGAAGCTGGTGGGCGGAGTTCCTGCCAAGGACTAGATTGAAGAAAGGCTCTACCTCAGAGTTGCTCCCCTGCACACCAAGGACACTGCCACAGCTTATGCCCCACCTTGGGAGCAGGAAAGCAGAGGTGGCACCTGCAGGGGGGAGCAGACAGGGAAAGTGACCCTCAAGTCATCAAGTCAACATCTTCAGGAGGAAGCTGAAGCTTCACCAGTGTCAATGGCTGTTATTCGAGGTGGACTGCTCATTTTGTCTTCTATGTCAATCCATGTGTTCCTGAATCCAGTTTCAGAATCTGTGTCATCACCTGCCACTGACTTCAGTCTGGGACTTCCCCAGTGCTTGCCCCCAGCATCAATGGTGTCAATAGTGATATCACTGCGATAGTTGTGCATTTTGATCTTAATTGTTTTGGAATTATATAGAACCTGTGGATTTCATCTGAGATAACAAAAACTGGTTAAACAGCAAACCAGTAGAGTTCTAAGGACAACAGTGAGAGCAATCGTGGCTAAAATAAATTGTTTTTAAGAAGGGCTCATTGGAAGACTTTGAGCTGAACAGCCTTATCAAGAACAGGCAGGGTAGGCAAAAACACCCCCATATCCATGCTGAATAATATCAGAAACAGAGCATTTAAACTAGATCAAGAAATAAAGACATGGATATCAGAGAAAATGTTCTACTTGGAAGAATGGGTGAGTGTTGGAGTGGATTAGAACAGATAGTAGAGTCTATATTGCTGTGCTTTCATGAGGCAGAATTTCTGCAGGAGTTCTAGACACTTTCTAGATCTGCTTGCTATAGATTCTAAGGAAGATCCAACAGCAGCCTTCTCATATCTAACAGCTGCGTTCTCATACCTAAATCGTGGAGCTTAGGTATCCAAGATCACAGTCTGAGATACATTCTCAGGTATATTCTGGGATTGCACAAGATATTCTGGGACAAGAGCACCATGTCATATTCACACCTGCTGTCTTAGGTTTCCATCAGAGATCAATTCAGTGTCCTTATACAATGTAAGCATAGGCTTCCTGACACAATCCCAACTAGCTATGAAACTTTTGTTGCCCAGTAAGCAGAGGATGAGGAGGAGAAACGGTTAATTTACAGGAAATTTTGGCCTGCCAAGATTGACTGTAATGAGAAGCAAGTTGTGGAATGAAAAAAAAAAAAAAATTCTGTCAATCCTGTAGTGACCATATTGACTGACTGCTGCTGCAGTCTGGTTTTGTTGCAGTGACATGTGCTACCTTAGAAGAGCTGCACATGTTTCATAGGTACTTTGTGTCACTGGCATGAGTCTAACACTAAGCAACGGTGAAATCTGCAACTTAATCTGTAACAGGCTGTTTTCTTTGGCAGTCAGCTCGCTTGTTTGGGCTTAATGAAGATTTCCTTTTAGGACAATAAATGAATACTGTTTCTAGCCAAATGACCCAGTTCATGTGAGTAACAACAGTACACTTTCTATAAATCACTGTCAATTTTTGTTCAGCATTTTTAATATCTTTATAAAAGTTGTCTTCTTAACTTTTTAAAATTATTTTGCTGAAAAAAAATATTTGCAGAACTAACCCATCTGTTTTCTCTCTTAATATTTACGATATATGCATCAGTTTATCAGCCCCCATGCACTGATTTTGCAAAGTCCAGATGCACACACATAAGTACTCATGTAGTTAGGTATGCTGTATAAAATCATCTACCTTTAAATTACCACTTAGGTAAGGTGTTATAAATTGCCATGTTTATTCAGAGAAACTAATATGTCTAAATTAATCTTCATTAAGCTAATTCCTGAAACCCAGTATAATAAATTGGTGTAATATCTATACCTTTCCAAATCTGAAGCACAGCACATGAAGAAAGGCAATTGCAGTATACTAAAGAATCTACAGTATGTGAATCTAATATGTGCCTCTAATTTACTTATTTTCTCCTAGTAATGCCTTACATCTATCTTGTGGTCTACTCCACTCTGTGCATCAGACTCTTTGCCTTTCAGAACATTCCCTAAACATCTTCGTCTTATTTATCTCACTTGATTTTTCACCTACAACTACACTCAATAGCATATGAGATCACAGGCAAAAGAAGAAACAGGGTCTAATGAGAAAACAGGACAAATCAGCCACAGAGTTTGGGCAGAGACTACTTGCATGCTTTCAGATCCTTTCTCCCTTCTTTGCATTTTCCCATACCTGCTCTTTCCCCATCTACCTGTACTCCTCACTTTCCCTTGTGTCTTCTCAGATAAACAACCCATCTCTGACTACTTTTTCCTCATTACTCCCATCTTTCCTGCACCTATATGCAAGTTTTTTATTTCTGATATTTTGTGCTGCTTTTGAAATCTTGATCTAACATGATATGACTGATAGGTTTAACCAGGTGCTGTTGGGCTTGCAAGAAAGGTCCCCAGTGTTCCACTCCAATTGCCTGTGAAGCTCAGCTACCTCTCACATAACCCCCCTTTAGCCAGCTGTGAAATCTGCCTCTTGGCACTGTCTGTACCTTAAGAGTCTGCAAACTTGATGAGGATAACCTCTGCCTCTTCTTCCAGATCACTGGTTAATCACTACTTATTGAGTTCCAGTTCTTCATTCACGTTAGTTCATTTATCAAAACCAGCTGAACACGGAATGTAAGGAACCTATTGAAGACTATCAAAAGCCTTGCAGCAGTCAAGATAAACAGCATACACTGCTCCCACTTCATCCAGAAATCCAATCATTTCATCATAGAAAGAAACAAGTTAGCAGGAAATTATTTAGCCTTGTTAAATATACCCTTGACTGTTAAAAAAACAGACTATTCTTTTCCTTCATATGCTCTGAAATAAACTCCATGGGAGTTCCTTCCATGGCTTTCCCGAGGAAGAAATTGAAGTAGCTCTCTGGATAGACTATCTGGTCTTCTCTGATGATGGATGCAACATTTGCTCATTTCTCCACTTGCCAAAATATTTCCTTTTTCAACAGAAATACAGAGCAGGCTTGTGATAATACCAGTCAGCTTTCTTGGCATTCTCAGATGTATCCCATCAGGTCCCATTGGTCAAACCTTCTCAAAAGAAGCATGGATTTTCTCCTTGAATCTTGCCTCCAGACACAAGGATCTGGGACATCACAGAATGATGTCAGTGAAGACTAAGGTGCGCAATACAACGTCCTCCCTCTGGCAAGCGACGCCTACCACAGACACTCCTAGGGTGAGTGAACATCGATTACAGATCCTCTCCTTTCCACTTAAGGACTAAAAGCTTTTAGGTGACCTTAGTGTCACCCTTGCTTAGTTTGCTGTTGTTCCATTGCTAAGTGTGAGCCAACTCCGGTAGCATCTGGAATTGAGTGAGCTGTACAGGCTCTAGTTGTAAATTGTAGCTATGTGAATCATAACTTCTGCCATTCTGGGCAGTGCAGGTAGTGGTATCATGCTTTTTTCTTTCCCTCAACTCTTCTTTAATTTATTCCAGTTTATAGAAAAGGTTAGCTTGAAAACGGTACTGTGATTAAATCTTTCTACCAGGAAGGACATAGGACCAGGGCTCATAATCATAGACTTCCTCCTATGAAATTGCTAAAGGCACTAAACTTAAGGCAAGACAAATTCAGACTAGCTGATTGTCTTAAAACTCAGCTGTACATACTATTTAATTTAATTCCACTGGTAGATTCCAAGTTACACTGCAATTATTTTCCTTTTGTCATTTCTGATACATTTCAGGAGCAAGCTCATTTTCCACTCAAAGACATTTCACCTCAAAGCCTTGAAGAAAACTATTCTTAAAAGTAAAACTAGTCAAAGGGATTCTGTTCATAGGAATAAAAAAAAATTAAAAAAAAAAAAAGAATTATACTGATAGTTTATTCTAACAGAAGTGTTCAAGTAGGGAAAAGACAACACATCAAAAAGAAAGTTGTGCAGGTAAGAGCAGATTTTGAAAAGTTTTCTAAACAAGGAATGACCTTCCACTCTTGGAAAAGACTTTGCAACCAGCTAGAAAGCCTTTTTTTCCCTCAGTCAGCTGAAGTTCATGTAACTTTGTAGAAATGTACTTTACAAAGGCCTCGACTTCAAGTGAAGCTAAGAGCGAAGCATACTTCAACTACTGTCAGATGGGTCTTGGTTTTCCCTACATAACTCAGGTCCTTATCAACCTGTAATTTATTCTGTTAACTTCTTTAGAGAAAACATTTTAATAAGTGGTTGAGAATGCCAGAATATATAAATTGTATTGGATTTTCCTTGCTAATGTACCAAAAACTCCTATACAATCATACGTGAAGGTAAAATAAGAATATGTAATCTGAAACACAGCTGTTAAAATGTCCACTAGTAAAGGTCTGAAGAAGATAGATTTAGCAGGCCATGCCTCAGGGCAGTGGCTGGCCTGCAAATGCAGAGAAAAAGGCTTCCATTTAGAACTGTAACACCTTCTTCAGAAGTAAGCATGTCAAGCCTTTAATGTTCCAGTATTTGTCATGAGGAACCCTTGCTGATTTATAAAGCTCACAGGGCAATCTTGGGCTCGCTTTACAGAAAAAGCCTAAGAACTTACACAGAATTTTCCTTTCAATTCAAACAGCAACCACCAGGAAGAAGAACAAAAAGGCACCTCAAAGAAGCATCCATCTAAATATTCCTAGTTATTTTGTGCAAAAAGAGAGTGTTAGATCCCCACTGCAATCTCTTGATCCTGTTCTCAGATTTAATCTTTTTTCTCAGATTTAATCCTTTGTCTGGCCATGCACCTTGGCTGCATTTACACATATCACATCTTCTGTGAAATCAGTGAAGAATGCAGAAAGCAAACATTACTCCTGAGATCATATAAGAAGCTTTTTCCTTTTCTTTTGACAGCATCTTGCTGTCTGGCCCTGTTATATTCAAACTGTGCTCTTCCAGGTTTGGAGCTAAGGTATGAGACACATTATTGCTGTTCAATACTGCATTATAATTTATGAATCTTCATCCAAATCTTTACACAGGTGACTTCTCATTTCAAGTCTTGGAAACTTTATTTTGGGGAACATAGCAGCAGTATTGCTGATTTGCATTCCTTAATCACTCTTGCACAAATTATTTAGCCTGGAAAGCACCAATATTGCTATGAATGAAGGATGAACAAATGCTGAGTGCTTACCCTAAACATAACAATAATATTCTCATTTCTTTTCTGTCTTGGTGATAGTATGGGACTCAAGTAATGCAAGAGGAACAGCTTGTTCATGAACACCTCAAAATGAGACTTTGATGTTATCCATTTTCCTTTGTTTCTACAGAATGTAGATTTTATACTAGAACAATCTTTTAACTACTTTTTTTTTCAAATTCTCCATAGCACAGAGGACCCTAGGATGAGTGAGTAGCTGATAGGAAAAAATCCCACATTCCTCAGTGTCAAATCTGTTATGCACTAAGTAAATTGAGTAGGAATAGTAGTGATATTCTTTAAAACTCACGCGTTTCATATTCACACAAATCATGGTCTTTGCTCCTTCAAAAGCACTTTAGTTATGCACCATGGACCCAGGGGAATGGGACAGTCTGTCCAGCTGCTCTGTGTCTGAGCCCTGGCTAGTGACTCAGCCCTTAAGCTATGATTTCTGCCTGAGGTCAGCATTTGACATGGAATGGATGCAGTTCCCCTTCAAGAAGTTAATTTCTTAACTATTAATAGCTTTTAAAAATTAGATTGTCAGCACAAACTGACAGTCATATTAGCCTCTCCTGACTTTCCTCCCATCAAGACCTATTTAACATTCATATCTTGGGTTCCTATTGCTTTCTGGCCTCCTAGACCAATGGTTTTTGTAGAATGCCAAGTTATTAGCAGTTATGGGTGTGCTTTTTTGTCTCGATCACATGCACACCAAACTGACTAAAGCAGGTAGAGCAGTGTATAAGCCAGGTCTTACTGATCACTGCTGCCAAGTGAGTCTTTCTCATAAGCATTATTGCTGCTCCTACAAAGATATTTGGACAAACACTTAATCATTTTACTTGTTTTTCCTCATGTATACAAGAGTAATCTTAACAGTTAGAGCTGATATTATCCAGGCTATATTTTACCTGAGCTGAACTTTTAGCTCCACATCACCCATGACTTAAGTAACTGATTTTTGGGTAGGAAAAAAAAAAAGAGTAGAAGACCAAGAAGTGTGGACTGCTATACCTAGATATAACTTGTTCCTATTATATGTAAATCTACTGTTTTATTTAAGTAACACTGCTTTTTTGTTTGTTTGTTTTTCATGGCCAGAGCTATCATCACAGAATCATCAAATGTGTAACTGATTTGCCACAGTAACAGAACACCACACCCATCATAGAGTGACTTTGTTTAGATAAGCCTGTATTACTGTTTCCTAGATTCTCTTCCAATGTTTGTATGCTGTTGCGCTTCTGGTTCTCTTCTCCAGTAAACACAGAGAAACTTACAAGTCTCTTCTCCACTCTCCAGTGAATGCAAGAGTCAACACAGTGCCACAGCTTAAGTGATATTAACAACCTCTATTAAGTGAAAATATACACTGCTGCTAGTGTATGAAGTAAACCTTTTTAAAAATGCTATTATCTAAAGTAAACATTGGGCTTTTATAAATTAAAGTCATCAAACTCACTTGAGGGCAGGAATGCCGCACAGAAAGATCTTGATTGGCTTGAGAAGTGGGCCAGTGGAAACGGCATGAAGTTCAACAAGTCCAAGTGCATGGTTCCACATCTAGGTTGGGTCAATCCCAAGCACAAATCCAGCCTCTGTGCAGAGTGGATTGAGGGTAGTTCTGAAAAAAAAAAAGACATGGGTGCATTGATGGATGAGAAGCTCAGCATGAGCTAGCAGTGCACTCATGCAGCTCAGAAGGCAAATCATGTCCTGGACTGCATCAAGATGATTGTGGCCAGCAGAGCAAGAGACTGGATTCTGCCCTTTTACTCTCCTCTTGTGAGATGCCACCTCAAATAGACCATAGATGTAGTTCCAGAAAGTCTCTTTACCATCCACTAGGATATTAAACACATCAGAACTAAGGTTAACATATTTGTTAGCAAAATAAGTAACATTAAGGTATCTGAATTTAGTGTTTATATCTAGTGCTCTGGTATTAGAATGGCCGAACCTGGCATTTCTTTGAAATATTCTTGATTGCACTTCCAACACACATTTTTCACTAATGATTCAGACAGAGTTCCTAAATACAAAAGAAATAAGCAAATCTCTCAACAAAAAAACCTGTAATACAAGCACACATAACATTTTTTAAGTTTCCTCAATTTCATTTAAAGGGAAAAAAAAAAAAAAGAAAAAGAAAAAAACCCTAATGAGATACTTATGCTTCTGAAATGCAGAACAATACCTCAAACACTTTTCTGAAGTGTTATGCTGCACTTTAAGCAGAATTCCTGTGTTAGTTTTTCTTTGTGTCTCTTTTTAGAAGTCCAAAAACCTCAGCATTTTTAAAACTAAATTGTGGATGCACAGTTTTCTAAATTATTTCAGTCTTTTGAAAAAAAGAGTTGTAATCAACACAACAATTTCTCACAGCTAAATCTCTATATTGGTAAATGAAGGAGAAAGGGGGAAAAAAAAAGAAAAAAGGTCTTAGCAATTTAGAAATGTTCTGCATTCTGAGTGTTTTGGTTTGTTTTGCTTTGGTTGGGTTGGGATTTGGGTTTTGTTTGTTTGTTTGTTCTGTTTTAATGTATTTGAATCCCTAGGGATTGATGAGATTGGGAAAATCGTTGTAATTCTGCACCTCTGCAGCTGGCTACTGCCATCTTGTGTACTTCTGAAGTCATGTGAATGGACATATAATCTAGAGGGTCTGATAAGACCTACAAGGTGTGTTTTGGATTTGATAGATGATGCTGTTATAGGTACATGCCAGTAGCAGAAGTGGGAAAAGCCTCCATCACTTAAAATTGTAGGTTTACATTTTCAGTGGTATCTGATTTAGTCTCCAGTTTGAAAACTTTAAAACATTTTTGTTGTTGTTGTTGTTGTTGTTGTTGTTGTTTATCCCCTCTTTTTAATCTCTTCCCAAGCCGGGAAATTCAGACTTATGCAAATCTTGTTATTAGTACTTCTTTAAGTGCCAACTATTTCTTAACTTCCACTGTGTCCTTCAGAGCTGCTTTTCAGCCTGCTGACCTCCAGTCTTCAACTGGTATATGGCATTATTTCTCCACAGGGCCGGAACTCATTTTTGTTAGGCTTCAAGAACTTCCTCTACCCATTTCTCCAACCCATCAAGGTCTTCTACTGTATCATCCACTCCTCTGAGTGTTGTTATCACATGCAAACACGAAACAACCCTTTCTGCCCCATAGGTCATTAACAAAGACCTTGGACAGTAATAGAAGCAGTATGAAGCCCTGAAGAACACTTCCAGCTGAGGGTTGTGGTGTTAAGCACAACCCCTTCAATACAGCAGCTCAGCCAGTTTCCAATACACTTTACAGTCCATTCATCAGCTTGTGGGAAACAGTGTGCCAGAAGCCTTACTAAAGCCAAGATAAAAACCATGCACAGAAATTGCCTCATTCACAGAGATAGTGACCTCATTGCAGAAGGTCATTATTTTGGCAGACATGATTTCTCCTTCATAACTCCATGCTGGCTACCTCCAGCATTTCCTTAGACCTCTTATGCCTGAAAAGATTTTCAGGCTTATTTGCTGGTTGTTACAAGCAGATCCCTCAGCAGGCCAGACTATGATGTCCTGAAGTCTGGGATTGTGATCCTGCTCGTTCCCTTTTCTACTCCCAAGATCCCAAACTCCAAGACCTTATGGTCATGCCATGAAAAACAGACAGAATGGTTCACATGCTAGACCAGTTCATTCTTATTTATGACATCCACCAAAGAATTTCCATTAATTAGCTCCTTGATAACTTGCATCAATGTGTCGGATGGAGATGCTGCTCAGTGAAGGATGCACCATGGACTCCATGCAATTCAATGTGAATCAGTGGAAGCCCTTTATTACCCATTACACCTGTGTTTATATAGACTGAGAACCGAGCACCACACCTACAAATATTCATCTAATAGCATAACCTAGGCAAGCACAAACCCAGTCATTAGCTCAGATAAAGTTGTTATTCACTGGGACACTTGCAACTACTATTTCCTGGTCTCATGCGAGGGCCGTCGTCATTTTATGGGAACCAAGGTCAGATGGTCTGTGTACCACCAATTATTTTCTTCAGCTGTGTGAATGAAGGCCAAACTGCTCATTACTTTTCACTCTCATCACATTCCCACATCAATGCACTCCAGAAACCCCTTGAAGTGCTTGTGGGCCTCTGCTGCAGAAGGTACCATGGTAGTTTAAGACCTTAAAGCCTTAGAGTCCCTTGAAAACCAGAGCTGCCAATTTGAGGCTTCATTAGTTGTATACCAGGAAAGGGCTTACCTTCTCTCCTGCTCTTTCTCACCCTTTTTCCTCCTCTTGCTCTGACTCTTTCCTCTTCTTCATTCTTCTTCTATCAGACATCTACTGAAACAGCACCCATGCTGATCTGCCTGCTAGTTCTGACTCACAAGTACTCAAGCAGAGCTCCATGTGTTCCTGCTGTGCTCTCAGAAAAGGTACAATGTCCCCTCCTTGCTTTCCTGGCCCATAATTTTAAAAGCCTTTATTCATCCATTACGACACATCAGATATGTAAGCTATCCCATTGTGTCTCTTTGGCCCTAGTGAAATCATAATTCTGCAGCTGCACAGACATCTGTAACACCTCCTGCTTCTTCTCCATATCATTTTCATTTGCATGCAGGTAGATCAGAGACACATCCAGTTATGCTGATGTCCAAGAATGTCCTATTGCTTGGTATCTTTTGGAATCACTTCTTAGCACAAAGTTGTCACCTTGGCTTTCTTAAGCTCTCTCTTCAAAGTACAATAGAAAGCTACCTGAAAGTAGCTGTCCTGCAATAACTTATACACCTATGAAAAGAACTATAGTTGTCATAGGTTGGGAACTATAGGATTAAAAATATCCTCTAGTCATAAAATTGTTATTTAATCCCATAATTCTGCTATCTCTTTATAAAGCTCATGGCGAGGCCAGCTCGTTCTCTTCTTCTCCCCCTTCTGCTTGCTGTCTCTTGCAGTGTAGTGGTTTTGGAGTTCCCCACCCCCTCACACTTTGAAATAACCCAGGCTAGAACTTAGTCAGATGGAAGATAAGGAACCAAAGCTTTATACTTACAGCTTTGCACAATATACAAGCAGATATTTACAGATTTGTACAGTAAAAAGGTAATACAGAAATAGCACACCCCTCTCAGAGATCAGAATCCCTAAGAGGGGTTTTCCAACCACCCTACCACCTTCCCCGAATTCCCAATCATATCTCACTATCTGTCTTACATGCCAGACAAGCAAAAGTAGATCAGCCAGGGGGATTAGCAGCAGGAAAGTAGTTAGAAGTTACTCAGATTATTCAGATCCTGCTAGGAAGGCAGGGAGAGAGATGCAGCAGCAGCCACAGCACAAAGCAGTCTGTCTTATCTTGGTTTGGATTCTAACTTTATACAATTTCAGTAAACAAATGAGTGAAATAGAATCAAATTTTGGTTTCCTNGAATTCCCAATCATATCTCACTATCTGTCTTACATGCCAGACAAGCAAAAGTAGATCAGCCAGGGGGATTAGCAGCAGGAAAGTAGTTAGAAGTTACTCAGATTATTCAGATCCTGCTAGGAAGGCAGGGAGAGAGATGCAGCAGCAGCCACAGCACAAAGCAGTCTGTCTTATCTTGGTTTGGATTCTAACTTTATACAATTTCAGTAAACAAATGAGTGAAATAGAATCAAATTTTGGTTTCCTTTCTCAGCCTATAGTCTAATTTCTCATTCGAATCCTCCAGTTAGTTCAAACCAGCAAGGCAGGAGCTACTTATCTCACCAGAGAGGTTGTGGAGTCTCCTTCTCTGGAGACTTTCAAGGCCCATCTGGATGCCTTCCTCTGTGACCTGACTGGGGAGATGGACTTAGAATCATAGAATCATGGAATCATTCAGGGTTGGAAGGGACCACAAGGATCATCTAGTTCCTACCCCCCTGCCATGGGCAGGAACACCCTACCCTAGAATAGGCCTGGACAGAGCCTCATCCAGCCTGGCCTTAAACACCTCCAGGGATGTGGCCCCAACCACCCCCCTGGGCAAACCATTCCAGGGCCTCACCACCCTCATGGTGAAGAACTTCCTCCTCACATCCAATCTGAATCTCTCCAGCTTTGCTCCATTCCCCTTAGTCCTGTCACTACCTGAGAGGCTAAAATGTCCCTCCCCAGCTTTTCTGTAGGCCCCCTTCAGATACTGGAGGGCCACAATAAGGTCTCCTTGGAGCCTCCTCTTCTCCTTGATGATCTCTATGGGACTTGATGATCTCTGTGGGTCCCTTCCAACCCGTAACATCCTGTGATCCTGTGATGTAGGTAAACATGTAGGGCATGTGCCTGGTTATAGCTGCAGAGGCTCTGTTTGGGCCTATTGGCAGGCGGAGGCACTGGAGCAGGAGAAAATGAGCACTGGAGACTGCAGATTTAGTTTCAGGTATGAGGAAGAATTAAGGAGGTAGCTATGAGCTGCTGTATATTCTCTGTAATTTTTCTGTATGTCTCTTTTCAAATATAATTCTGTTTTTCTTTCCAGGTGACCTGAGAGAGTCTCATTCTGTTGGCTCCTTAAAAGCCAGGCCAGTAGTGAACTCTTTCTTTGTTCCTCCCTCACACCTGTTTTCACTTTAAGTGACTAATTTTGATGCCTTCTCTTTCCTTGTGCTTGACATGAACAGGATGCTTCAGGGAGGTAGAACATGCATGATCTTGCAAAATGGCACAGTGCTGCACCTTCTTTAATATTAAAAACAAAAAAAAACAAAAACCCCAAACTGCAGAACCTTTTGGCCTATGGCGAGAATCATTGATAAAAATACTTAAAAGAGACTTGGTGAAGACTGAGAGAAGCGCGGAGATTAAACTTGTAATCTCACAGTGAGAGAAACTGCTATTCACTGTAAAACACCATTCAGAATGTTTTCCTTTTATTGAATGCCTTGCTGTGAATATAGACATAGCTTGGATTTATACAGAAAAGATTAGTCGCCTTTGTCTGCAGCGTTCTGAGAAGAATTGAAGTTGGTTCCATGATGGACCCATTAGAGCAAACTATAAAGGGAGTATGTTTAAAAATTTGGGTTAAGAGGAAAGGAAGAAGTGATGAAAACGAATCTTAAATTAATTCACCCACAGAATTGCTTTAGCTATCAAAGTATGAGTACAGTGAGATCTAACAAAACAAAAGAAAGTGAGATTCTTGGAGATGAGGTCCAAAGCTTGCAGCACAATGATGAGATCGAGATAGAATCATTCAGAAAGAAGTGGGAGTAGGAAGGTTTTGAATGCTATCATTTTAATTCTGAGCTGCTTTGATGTTGAACAGGTTCCACCTGTAATTTAGGACCACTTGTGAGTGCTGGCAGCTGCTCAGGATGAAGCCCCTACATGAATATGCTTCAGTGCTGTGTGCAGTAGCTCTTTTAGAACACACCTTACACGATACAAGAAGGTCACCTGGCAAACACATTTGTCTATCTTTTTCAGTAGGTGCTTCAGAGAAATTCTTTTCTGCCTGGGTTCAGGTCTTTCCATGCCCTTTTTGTGCTGTTCTATCTATATTGTCCTGGCATAGATAATCAAAGCAGACACAAAAACATATGTCAGAAATATATGAAAAGCACTTTAAGATCCTAAGGTGAGGAGTACTACAGAAAATTGTATCTTAAGCAAAGTAACATTTCTTCAGGAGACATAAATGGAAATGGAAATGTAAAATAAGTGGTCTGGTTTAGAGATGCATGCCAAGATTACAAAATAAATACCTCTTACCTATCTTTTTAGTCTGTCTGATAGGAACAGATGAGCAAAACCAACCATGAAATATGTTAACTGCAAAGTAGCATCAGCAGGCATGTGTGGAATTTATGTTCTATTGTTATTTTGAATGCTTTGTCTATGATAATAATTTTTAAAGGTAGCTTCAGCAACAGAATGAAAAGCTGTATTTCAAAGATAGATCTTTTTAATTAAAATTAAGAAAATATTATAAAAAATTACTCAGGCATTATATTGCAGGCAAGAAAAATGTTCCATAACTGGATGCTTTATTTGGGGCATATTTAAACTGGAACATAACAAGGACTTCTCATAATAAACGGCTCTTTGATTTTAGAAATGAGACGGGAGGGGTGGGGGGAAAGCAGAAATTTAGAGTTTATTATCTGTCAGGCTGAAAAAAAATCACTGTTTAAAAGGCAGCAAAAGTTTGCTCCCATCGCGGAATGAGACAGACAGGCAGTTACAGCTTCAGTTATGTCTTAAGTGATTGCTCATAAATCCATTGAAGTCAGTCTAGAAAGAGAAAGCATTATCGCACTGGTCTTCAGATAGAAGAGGGATGAAAAGATAGCCATGCCTGTGACCAAAAAGTGAGTTACTTGCTGTGACAGAGAACTAATCCTGTTCAATACTTCAAATGGCAGAGATTATAATGAAGTTGAAAGGCAATAAAAGGAAAATCTATGATCTCAGAGTACAAACTCTCATTCACTGTGAGACTAGTGAAGTCTGGCATGTTTTAAAGAGAGAAAGTGGAATCTCAGAGCTTTAATTGATGCATAAATCACATTTTGCTCAAGGAAATTCCCTCATAAAAGTTCCATGAGACACGGAACGTCCTTACAAAATGAACGGGATTTCACTTGGTCTCAGTTATTTAGAGGCAACAGCACTGTAAAAGCTGAATTCATTCAGAATTGGGTGTATGCATCTTTACCAATTCTTTCCTAGATTATCTGACAAGTAGTCAATCTCCTTTAAAGCTTTAGCCATTATCTTTATGGACCTGATGGATGAGAGCCAAGAATACTCAAAATCACTGTCTGTCACTCTGTGTTCATGACTATCCCCAGTCGTCACATCACTCTTAAAGAATTCTTCTTTATTGTATTCAGTCTTGGGGCTGAGAGCTTGAAACTGCCTCTTAAAAATGACTCCTCCAAAATCAAACCAAATCTCAAATCCACTCTAGGCTTAGAAATTAAATGAAAGAAAAGAAAGAGGAGCTGGACCTGCTGGTACACTTCTCCAGATAATCTGCCAGTGGTCTGCAGGAATTTCCTGCATCTCTGTTTTCTTTTTCAACTTTTGGTTTCTTTGTTTGGATTTTTCATTTGTTTGGGGTTTTTTTTTGTTGTCATTGTTGTTTTATTTAGGGATCATCTAATATTCATATTTGTATAATGCATAACACAGATATGCCCTATCTAGGATACTTTCCTGTTCGTAATGCTGTGCCAAATTACTGCTCCATTATTAAGAAATGTCTGAAACAGCTATGCCATAAGAGGAATTTTTTAAAGTCCTTCAGAGTCTCTGAATCCACACCCATTCTCTCATACCTCCTCAGAAGGCTAATTAAAAATAAAAGCCTACCAATATGCCTGGGTTATCTTAGTTGAATTAAAAAAAAATCTGAGTTTTACTTTAAAAGAATTACAGTGGGTTTCGTGGTTGTAGAAGATGTGCTGCTGATACAGAAACTTGCCAAATGTTGCTTCCTACTTATGCTTGTGGCTATGACTAAATGATAGTAGAGCAGACACTGAACCACAGAGCATGGCTGGCACTGCACATAGCCATTTGGTACACATAGGGTAGAAATCAGGGCAGAATCTTTTTAATACTTAGTGGGAAAAACAAAGGCATAGAGCTCTAGGTAGAAGAATGAGAAAGTAACAGGAAAGGTCTGACAGAAGAATTTTTAATGCCTCCTAAAAATTTCTGTTATCAGGTTTTGAAGCAGGCTCAACCAAAATTGCTGGGCATGACATTTCAATTAAAAGCTGAGAAGACTTGTCACCAATGGAGATGAATAATCCTTAAAGTTAGCAATCCTCTCTCATAAGATCTTGTGAATCAAACTAGGCCAAAGTTCTTCTACTTCTGGTAAGCTAAATACAGAATAATGAGGGGGAAAAAAATGACCTAGTGCAGTATAATTATTTGCTAGCTAATTTCTACAAGTATCACCTCTTCTCTTTTCTAAGAGTCCAGGTGCATGGCAAGAACCACTGCACTGAAAATGCAGAATCACCCTTCATTATGGAAAAAGTGCTACCAAAACTAAATAGGGCTCTTCAGTTGTAGTAATAGGATTTAAGTATGCCTCTGCAGTTAATTCCACTCCGCTCTGCCAGGGAAAGCAGTCTGTTCTGCCAGAGTAACCAATGTTTTACATACCTCTAAAAAAGAAAAGCACTTCCCTAGGAAGTTAGATCATCCTCAATAGAGTTTATGTTGAAGCTTCAGCTGCAGTAATGATTTCATCTAACAGATTAAAAGGAAATGTGCAAATTTATATTCATGAAGTAGGTACATATCCAGTTCACACAGCAGCTTGAAAATGTCATGTTTGTTTATGCATTTATCAAATTTATTTATTTCTATTTATTTATAGCACACTGTTAACAATGAAATATTTTTCTAATCACATGAAAAGGCAGTTGTAAAGTTTCCCTACCCTCTAGCACATTCAACAAAGCCACCCAGCTTGGTGTCATCTGCAAATATACTGAGGGTGAACTCAATCTCCTCATCGAGATCACTGATAAAGATATCAAAAGGGACCCCCCAGTAGTAAACCCTTGGGGGACACCAAGGGTTTACTGAGTGCCAGCCAGACTTACCTCCATTCACCACCACTTTTTGAGTCTGGCCACTCAGTCAGTTTTTTATCCAGTGCAGAAGGCACTGGTCCAAGGTTTCACATAATCACTTTATATACTAAGGCAAGATTGATAACTACATATACAGAATTTTTAAATGTCCTTGTGCCCAGCATGACTTCTGCAGTTCTATTTCAAACTGTAATTGTCTACTGATTTCTTATTTAAATCGGAGACCCCAAAATCACAGCTGAGTGTTACTGAAGCTCTGCAGTGCTGTGTTTCGGCAGAACCTGTGCAGTTTTGTATCCCCTGATGCTGTGGGTTAACCACGTTAGTCAACTACTTATATGCATGCAGTCACTTGCTTCCTCTTCTTCCCTCACAGTGGGACAAGGGAAGTGGAAAAGAAGAATGAAAGCAAGAAAACTGGTGAATGAGGATACAAACTGCTTGATATGTGAAATAGTGGGAGAAGAGAGGAAGAAAATGAAACAAGTGAAACCACTTCCCACAGGCAGAATGATGCCCAGCCAGTTCACAAGTAAAAGATGCCTTGGCTCCCTAAACTACCTCTTTTCCCTCTTTCTTACTGAGTATGACATTTCATGATACAAATATGTCCTTGGTTAGCTCAAGTGATTCACCTAACAATTTGTGAAGATGTTCCAGTCTTCCGTAACTCTTGACTGAATCTTAGAGCGGCCATGCTAATTCTTGCCATCATCAGCTAATCAAATGTTACCACTTACTAAGCTGTGTTTCAAAGGATAGCATAATTTTTTAATGGCTGTGCCTCATCTAGCCTCCTCTTAAATAACTCCAAGGATGGTGACTCCACCACCTCCCTGGGCAGCCTATTCCAATGATCAATCACTCTTTCCATGTAGAACTTCTTCCTAATGTCCAGCCTAAACCTGCTATGGTGCAATTTGAGACTGTGTCCTCTTGCTCTGTCACTGGGTGTCTGGGTGAAGTGACCAACCTTTGCCTGGCTACAATCTCCTTTCAGGTAATTGTAAAGAGCAATAAGCTCTCAAGCAAGACACGCAGGAGAGTACAGAAAATGGTGCCCAGGTTCACTGAGTCATTAAGTAAATTTTTAGTGATGAAGGAGGTCAGAGGTCAAGCTGGGAAGTAAATTTGTAGGTCATGGATGGGATTGTTGAGTGTGTCCATAGTGACAAGACAGAAGCCAAGGTCAAGTCAAGAAATCAGTTCACATTTCATCATCAAAAGGCTTTTATCGGCAGTGGGGATGGCTGTGACTGATTTGTAGACCAGCATTCCTTCAGCATAGCTCAGGCAGGAATATCTCTGATATGGTTAGGGCCTCAGGTGAGGGTGTTCTGGGTCACCAGGCACACAGCCCATGGTAAGGTCTTCAGTGACAAAATGTATGTTTATACTGATGACAAAATTTACTGAAGTTTTTAATTTACTGGACAAAAGACTACAATTCAATAGTTGCGGCTGAAAAATTCCATATTGCAAATCAGCTGCTCAGTTTCACCACTGAGCTCGATTCACTCATATTGAAGCAAACTGAGAGATATGAAGGGGTTTCCATCATTGCAGTTTTCAAATTCAAGCCTGAATGGCTCTGTTAAAGAGAAATACTGTGTTATGTGAGAATTCCAATGTGATAGAAAAAATAAAGTTCTTAAAATATATATTTAATAAAATACTTATAAATATTTTATAGAAGATATGATAAGGTATATGCTGATAAAATGACTTGGTATACTAATAAAAATAAAGAAAAAAGCAAAACTGAATGTTTCGTGTTATTACTATTCAAAATTAAGCAAGTTCTAGAAGGGAGTTCTAAACCAACCGTGCATGTTGTAAGTTTCTTGGAAGTGTCCCAGGTCTGTAAATTTCTTATTCCTCTCTTTAATTGATATTGTAATCCTGCTTTTTGGTACTCCTTTTCTGGAAGTATCATACAGTTTCTCTCCTGTGACAAAATAATCTCCTTTGCTGCACTATCTAGTAACAAGTGTGTGAGACCTCACTTCAAATACTGTGTCCAGTAACTCTTATACCCTCTGTACCTGAGATACCAGGTGTCACCCCAAACTAATTTCGTCAAGCTCAGATAGTCAAATCCTCTCTTACTGACCCTTTCAGATCCATCTTTCTGGTTTGCTGAGTCCACATACAGGCTGCAACATATTTTGATGATACGGGTTTCTGCTCACAGCAGTACTAAAACTCTCCCTCCTCTCATGTCTTCCCTTTCCTTTAGGTATTACTTTACCTCTTACAATATGTTTAAATAACTTTCTTCTAACCACTATCTTTTTATTATTCTAGAAATAAAAGAAAATTAATAATTTTGCAAATCAAGTCTAAGAACACAGTGGATGAGCTTCAGGCAAATAGAGCTGGTTGCACTTGCATGTTCTTTGGTTGCAGTGTTAGAGTAGTTGTGGGCTTTTTCTAATCCCTAGCTGTGATCTCACATCAGGCAAAATGTTTGAATAACTCTTTTCTAAGCATTTTCCCCTCTCTGTGTTTCTCTCTAAAAAGCCATGGCAGGTTCAGACTCTTCCTAGGCCACTGCATTTAGTCAATTCTTCTGGCTTTTAATATCTAGATCATCTCTAAAATTTCTTATAGCCCTGATCTGTGAGTTTTATTTGATTTTCCTTTTTTTTCCACTCTTTGAGAGCTCACACTAAACTGCTGAGGTTTCTAATTCCCTGATATCCAGCCTTGCTTCATGATAGTTGGTCTATTCTGCTGGATAGTTAATGATTTCTTCTGTTCTACTAGATATTTAATAACACCTTTTTATTTTTTTTTTAATTTTATTTATTTGTACCAATATGAAACAGTCAATGGACACTCAAAATGCTTTTTAGGAACAATTTGGACAAAACCCACCTGCATGTGTTTCTGTGTAGCCTGCCCTAGGTGATCCTGCTTTGGGGACTGGATGATCTCTAGAGGTCATTTCCAACCCCTAAAGTTGTATGATTATGTGATTACTACTTCTTAGAGTGCACATCTAACACTGCCTGCAATACTTCTCACTAAGTTTCTTAACACAGAGAAACACTTTTTTTTTTTTTCCCATTAATGTGAATCCTGTATTCCCTCTGTCCCATTCTTTTCCTCTAGCTGCAGATACTGGTTTTGTAATTTTGTCTTGTGTATTCATATCTGTTCAGGGTCACCATTCCTGGAGACATTTAAAAGACCTGTGGCTGTGGTACTGAGCAATGTGATTTAGTGGTAGGAGATCTGCAGTAGAATCACAGAATCATAGACTGGTTTAGGTTGGAAGAGTCTTAACCCCCTGCCATAGGCATGGACGCCTCCCACTAGAACAGGTCCGGTCACTCAAGGCCTCATCTAACCTAGTCTTG
The DNA here is from genome assembly GCA_013396835.1 of Psilopogon haemacephalus. Taxonomy (NCBI): domain Eukaryota; kingdom Metazoa; phylum Chordata; class Aves; order Piciformes; family Megalaimidae; genus Psilopogon; species Psilopogon haemacephalus. The sequence goes on from VWZI01009400.1 coordinate 428,469, forward strand.
AACACTTCTGTCCTGGTAGGGCATAAATCCTCCCAGGCCGGTTTAACCTTTGCTCATCTGTTGCAGGTTTGGGAGTTTGATGGATTGAGCAACCAATGCAGGGTTTGGCCCTAGCACCACAAAGTCAGGTGTCTTGTGCTGCCCCTCAGTGTGCCTGTGTGGTCATGCAAAGCACAAAGCTTTGAATTCCAAAAGAGTGATGCTAGTGCCTATTGACCAGTTTCATTTTCAGAATGAAGGGAGGTATTTAATGGGAAGTGATTTAGAAATCATCCACTCTTTTCCTGTGACTCTCCACTGGGAACAGCACTCCATCTGTGGCTCATTTAACCGTTTTCCCCATTTAAAAAATATTAGTAATAAAAATACTATTCATACTGAAATTAATATTCATAATTCATAACCTACTATTAATTTCACAACAGCCTCCTTGGGCAGCCTGTTCCAGTGTCTCACCACCTTCACTGTAAAGAACTTCCTCCTAACATCTAGTTTAAATCTCCCCTCTCCCATTTTAAACCCATTATTCCTCATTCTGCCGTTACAAGACCTTGTAAATAGTCTCTCCCCAGCCTTCCTGTAGGCCCCCTTCACATAGTGGAAGGCTGCTACAAGGTCTCCTCAAAGCTTTCTTTTCTCCAGGCTGAAGAACCCCAACTCTCGTAGCCTGTCCTCATAGCAGAGCTGCTTCAGCCCTCTGAGCATCTTCATGGCCCTCCTCTGGACTCGCTTCTGCAGTTCCATGTCCTTCTTGTGTTGGGTGCTCCAGAGTTGTACTGGTTGGACTGTGAGCTCTGGCTAAGTGATTGAATTTTATGATCTCAGAGGTCTCTTCCAACCTCAACTCTTCTACCATTCTGTGATTCTGTGATTCTATGGTTCTATGATATATGCCACCTTTCAGCCTTACTTTTTTCCATACCTTTTCTTCAAGACTTAGCTTTTCCTACTGTTTTTATCTTTAAAACACATATGCAAAGGGCATGCAAGAGTTACTTAATTTCTGTCATGGCACACTTAGAAATCACCTGTTTTGACCATGTAAATTAGATGTCCTTAACTTGCAAGCAAATTGAAATGCATTAGGCATTTTGAAATTAGTTTTAATTAGTTGCAAAGCACAATCATGGAGGGCATCCAGATTGGTCTTTTCTTTGTGAGCCTTTTATCAAAATAATGTAAATTTGTGCTTATAAAAGGGAGGTATTCAGAATGATATCCAATCAAGATCTTAATTAGTGTGTAATTCTAGTACACTGCAGATCTCCAGGCATAACAATTGTGTGTATGGAAGCACTAATAAGTTGATTACTGTTGAGACCACTTTGGGAGATTGTTTCCTGCATTTTATCACCACAAAATAAGAATGAATTATAACAATTAGAAAGATTGAAGTGTAGCATAAGGTGGTTGTTCACTTCTGTTTCAAACTAAAGGGGTTGGAGAGATAAATACAGTTGTGCACTATCAGTGATTAGAGTTCATAAAAGACAATCATAGAAACCAAATGATAGAAGACCCTTAGATAGAATTGTTTCTTCATTAATGCCATTTCCTCTTAATTTGACAGTGGTTGCTGACACAGTAATCACTGCTTTTTCTGTAATTGCTCAAAAGATTTGTTCAGTATCTCTATTTGTTACAGAAGAAAACTCAAGCACATAAGGGGTTTGTTTCATATCATCTAAAGTTTCTTCTAAATAATTCTCCACTTCAAGAGCTACATACACCCATCCCTGAGTAACTATAATATGCAGAGGCTACTTGTAGTAAAGACAGGCTTATAGGACCTATGGGGTCTTTTACTTCTGGCTTACACTTGGCAATTTATCCTGTGGTTCATGGTATCACTTGTAAGTTAGAACATTATTTGCCTTCTGTTATATGCATGGTTATAATCTCTAGAGTTTCCTTCTGTATATCTCAGTCCCCAAGTTCATCATAATGATCTTCATCATGTTCTTTACAATAAATTTTTCATGTTTGTATTATGTGTCCTGTTTTGCCAAGATTTTAGGGTTCTGTATCTACTCCGTTGTTGCCTTTTTTTTTTTTTCTTTTGTACCTAGTCTCACTAGTGTTAGTAACTATTTCTCAAGTTTGAGAGAGATGGTAATTCTGATACTTACTTGACTATCAAAGAAAAAAGAAAACAAGAAAGGAGAAGAGATGGTCATAAACAGGAGACCATCTTTCTGTGCTTTGTGATTTTCAGTGATCTGTTTAACAGTGGAAAGAGGGAAGATGAATGGCATATGAATGAGGTGAATGAAGTTAATGCTGCTTTTCTGTTCCATGAAGATAACAGACAAGACTGCTTGCCTTTGGAGTCCAGTGTGATCCTAATTTCTCTGAATCTGACTAGATTGCAATTTTTTAATGAAGGGTCTGAATTTAGGCTTCTGAGCAGCTCTTCCACTCTGATGCTAGTTACTTGGTTTGATTTTTTTTCCTCAAGACTGATTTTAACATGACACAGAGTAGAGCAAATCAGCAAAATTTAATGACCTTCTGTTGCAACCAAAAGGAAAACAAGAGGACAGGTGCTAAACTGTAGAAAGTTTAACTTACTGGAAGTCTGCAGAGAAGTTGCTTGATTTGCTTCTTTGCAGAAGGTATTTCCTGCCTTCTCATAGTTCATGAGAGATGCTATTCATTCCTGGAAGGAATTTAGAGTTTGCTGACTGCAAGTATAATATTATGTGAATATTAGGTAATAAATGTAGAAGATAAAGAGAAAATCAGCTATTCATGAAGCATTTGTAAAATATCTTGGTACCTCAACATTTCATCTTGAAATATTTGAGATCCTCTTAATCGTTTTAAAGACCGTTTTCTAGTTATCTATGAAAAAACAGAGGAGAAATTTGTTTGCTATGATCAATGCTCTCCACTTTGAAAAATTTTTCAAAGTGTTAAAATAAACATTGGAAGTGTTAACTCAAAGCCTTTAAACTCCAAGCACAGTTCCCTGGGTGTACTGTAATCCTCCTTCTGAACAATACCATTCAGAATGGATTAAGACACTAGAATTTCTCCTACAGTGTATTTCGGATCATCTTCCTGATAAGCAAGCCCACGACATCCACAAGCAGTAGCTGCAGTAAATCATTGAGTGAATTAGTGCTCACAGAGTCAGCCATTATCTCTCTACTCAGTGTATTTTAGCTATGTATTTAGAGACAGGAGAAAATACATCTGTGCTGATTCATGCATCTGCCACCCAAGGTACACACAGCGCTTCTCTGAAGACTGACAATCAGGATTTCACTCTTAATCTGCCAGTGTATCTCTGATTACCATTTTTTAAATGGATTTGTCTGAGACTCCCTTTAGTCTCCATCTTGTCATAAAGGCAAAATCCATTTGACAAAGATTAACTAGGTGAATCAAACTGTGGTAGTGAGTAGTGTATCACTGTAGTAAAAGCATATTGTAGTAAAAGCATACTGAGGTATGCAACAGAGCATATTACAGTCTCAGTGACTTTCAGGTGCTTCTTGTGTCTTTTTAGACTTTCCCACACTGGCCTCAAAAGATAATAAAAGCAAAATATTTTAATGAATTTTAATCATCAGTGGGAGAAGAGAACTGACATGATGCTCTATAATTAAATACAGACTATTTTGCCAAAAGACAGACTGCATAACTGATTTTAAGGACCTGGGACTCTTGGTGGACAAGTTCACCATGAGACAGAAATGTGCTCTCACAACCAAGAAGGCCAATGGTATCCTGGGGTGCATTAAGAAAATTGTGGCTAGCAGGTAAAGGGAGGTTCTCCTCCCACTCTACTCTGCCCTGGTAAGGCCACATCTGGAGCCTGGGAATAGAGAACTACTGGAAGGAGTACAACAGAGATCTGTGAGCGTGATCAGGGGACTGCAACATCTTTCTTACTGTGGTGGTTCGGCAGTTACCTCCCCCACCCCGCCCCACACACTTTGAAATAACCCAGGCTAGAACTCAGTCAGCTGGAAGTTAAGGAAATGAAGATTTATATTTACAGCTTTGCACAATATACAAGCAGATATTTACAACATATAGTGGATATTTACAGTAAAAAGGTAATATGGAAACACCACACACCTCCCAGAGATCAAAAATCCCTAACAGGGGTTTCTAACCACCCTACCACCTTCCCCCCCACCCCCCAGTCTTATCTCATGCCAGATAAGTGAAAGTAGATTGGCCAGAGGATTAACAGCAGGGAAGAAGTTAGTGAAGTTATTCAGATCTAGCTAAGAAGGAAGAGAGAGAGATGCAGCAGCAGCCACAGCACAAATTGGTCTGTCTTATCTTTGTTTGGGTTCTAACTTTTATAAATTTTTCAGGAACCTATGAGTGAAGTAGAATCAAATTTTGTTTTCCTTTCTCATCCTATAGTCTAATTTCTTATTCAAATCCTCCAACTAGTTCAAACCAGCACACTTACAAGGAGAGGCTGAGAGATCTGGAGCTGTTTAGCCTGGAGAAGAGCAGACTGAGCAGGGATCTTAGCAACCTTACAAATTTCTAAAGGGTGGGGGTCAAGAGGATGGGGCTGAGCTCTTTTCAGTGGTGCCCAGCGATAGGACAAGAAACAACAGGAACAAAACAGAACTCAGGAGGTTTCACTGAAACATAAGGAAAAGCTTCTTTGCTGTGAAGGCGAGACAGAGGGAAACAAAGTTAATACATATTCCTACTATAAAGATTGTTTGTGATAATAGGGAAGCGAATTGTCATAACAATTGTCAGACTTAGCACTTTCATGCTTTTCAGGATCCCAGCCAGAACACTTTCCTTGATTTTCTTGTTTTTTCCATGGAATACAGCCATTTCACTGTGCAATATCCTGTACCTATAGGATATCTACGGTGAAAAGGCTGGCACTCAGCAAACTCTCTTAGCTTGGGAAAATCTGGTGTGCTCTTACACTAAATATTGACCACCAATATGTGTAACTGCTTACACAGACTTTCAGTTAGCTGTGGATATTGACTATCAGCAGCATCACTTCCAATTTTGGCAGATAAAACTAGAACACAACGGTTTTGTTATTGTTTTATTAAAATACCTGTGTTATAGGTTTGTAGCCAAACAAATAATTCCTGCTGTTGGTAAGAAGACACAGACTTTCTGTTATGCTAAAAACATGGACTTCTACACTTGTCAGGATTTGTTTAGACTTGTCCTGGACTGCCTGGAGACATGTAACTGCAATTATCTAATGACTGAGTAACTATAATCTACTCTGTCTTCATTTTTAATTTATTTTGCACGATTGTGTTATATAATACCCACTATTTAGGCCCCTATTAGGTCTCCCCAGAGCCTTCTCTTCTCCAGGCTGAACAATCCCAACTCCCTCAGCCTGTCTTTGTAGCAGAAATGCTACAACTCTGATCATTTTCATAGCCATCCTCAGGACCTGCCCTATCATGTCCACGTCCTTCCTGTATTGAGGGCTCCAGAGCTGGATGTAGTACTCCCAATGAGGTCTCACTAGAGGAGAATAGAAGCGCAGAATCACCTGCCTCCATTTGCTGGCCATGCTGCTTTAGACATAGTCCAGAAACTCACTTGCTTTCTGGGCTGCAAGAGCACACTGTCTGCTCATGCCCAAATTGATAGATGCAGCATGTAGCTATATTATATGTAGCATGAACTGGTATCAGACATAACAACCTGAACAGTTTAGTATAGCACTAAAGAAAGGTGCATACATTGCTTGTCATTCTAAGGTCACATATTGCGTGGTCATTAGTAAATGTCAGATATTGCCACTGCTAATTGCCTTCCCCATGAAAACTGCACTTTTTCTGACCAAATAGGTAATGCTGGCAATATTTATACCCTGTAATAGACAAAGCTCAAAAATCTGGGAGAACTAAACAAATTTACAGACTCAAAGTAAACATTTCTTGCTGAAATTCAGAAAGGTAAATTTTAGTCCTTAATAGAAATACATGAACAAGGGGAAGGGAACAAAAGCTACCCCTCTCTTGTGTCTTCCAAAAGAGTAGTGTACTGAAGTTGCCTTATTCCTTCTTTGCAGATGAAACAACCATACTTGATTTTACAAAACCAAAACTTGACATGGAAAAAAACACAGCGATATAAGGAGGCATATGCAAAATTTCTTCATTTTTCAGATCAAGGAGATTTTCAGAGAACAGTGAGTAGCCCATCATATTCTTCTTTAATATGGTGTTCTAGGGAATGTTCTTTCCAGGTAAATCTTTGATCTTTATGTCTATTTTTCACAAGTTTAAGGAATATTTGAGATAAAACTCCAGTCCCACTTTCATAAACTCATAGAATGCTTTATGTCAGAAGGGACCTTTAAAGGTACCCTGGTCGTACCCCACCACGTCAGCAGGGACATCTGTAACTAGAGCAGGTTGCTCAGACCCACAAATAACCTGATCTGGAACAGTTCCAAAGATGGGGCATCTACCACCTCTCTGGGCAGTCTGGGCCAGTGTCTCACCACCCTCATCATAAAGAAAATCTTCCTTCTATCTAGTTGCTTTAAATTTGGATTTCAAAATTCCATTAATTGTGCGTGGCAATCAAGTCTATTTACATTTTTGTTTCATGACAGTTTGGAACTCAGGATTTCAGTAAATGCATTTCTCTAGGTGTCATAGAAATACACAGAAACGTTGGACAAAAGTACCTGACAATGTCACAGGTTTTGGGGGAATAATATTATTCCTGCTCAATTTATTTTCAAATAATTAAAGGATATGTTGTTATTTTGGAAAATTTGACTAAGCCAAGTACTAAAAATAACTGCATTTTAAGAAATTTCTGAAGTAATGTACAAAGCTGTATACCAATCAGAACTAAAATGCACCTGAAGTTGAATCTGAAACTGGCTACTTTCCAGAAGGTCTGGACACAGATGATTAAAAGTAAAGCTGATTTAATGTTGGTGATGTTTTGCTCATTTCACAATCAGTTCTTTGAAAAACGAAGTTATGAAACTCATTGATTCACTGGTGAAAGAAAATACAAACATTATTATTCCAGGACCCTCATGCATCAGTGATACTTTTGCTCAGCAGCAATTCTGTCTTTAGAGATACAGTCTCATGTGGAACCATATTCAGAAGGTGGACCACCCAAACCCAAAGTATTTAAGGATGTAATATTCAAGTATAATAAGATTATGTGAAGCAATATTTAAACACTTCTTGTACCTAGCATAAGTAGGACACAAGATGAATACTGTGTATAATTTTGGACAGTAATCTTTGAGAAAGATGTGGACCACTTAAATCCAGCAGAAAGCAAGGACAAAATTAATTTACTTGGGTTACTTAGTATAAAGAAGGTTGAGGACAGAAAAATTATACGTTAATAGTATCCAAGTAAATTAATGACTACTGGAAAATATGGAAAAATCTGTGTCCCTGCTGGACGGAAGAAGTAATGAATTTTCATTTAAAAATGAGGAACATTCAGTTTAGACATTAGAAAAGAACTCACTACAAGAAAGAATAATGAGCAGGCTGGTAAAGCAGTGCTAAAACAATATTCTTTATATATGTCCAAGAAGTCTTTGGAAAGAACTAAAATCCACATGAGTTACATTTTTGTTCTGGGGAATCCTTCCAGATTACAGTGATTAGAACGTGAAGCCATTTATTTTCTGCTACTTATCATAGTTTCTGTGGTATATGTTAATTACCAAAGAAATCTGTAGATAATTGCAGCTTGCCCCATCCCAGCTCACCACTTTTCCTTTATCCTGCAGTGCAGAAATCATCACTGAGGCATGGTGCTATTCATTTCCATGGTAACCAGTAAGGCACTGGTATGCCAAGGCGGGGAACAGGAAAATTACACAAAAACAAAAGCTCTTGTCAAATATAAATATTTATACCTTTGGGCAACTCTTGGAACTTACAACAGACAGATTTCTCAGAAACAGTCAACTATTCTCTAGTAATGCTTCTACTGAACAGGATTCCAGCAGACTTTCATGGAAGCTTAGTTAGGCAGGCTGAAAAGTTTTGATAACTTCAGGTTAAAGTCTCTGAGACCTGAACTGTTCACTGTACAAAAACTGTGAAACTTACACTCTCCATTTCCTGCTTGTCAGGTTGCAATATGTTCAATGTGGTTAAGTCTCAAAAAATACGTATCTCAGAACTCTAAGACACAAGTAGTTCTTGACCTCAGCCTACCCAATCAGTGTATAGATAATTTGTATAATAATCTTGTTTGCAGACAATTTCCCTTCTAAAATAATTCATTCCTGAATGCCACCTCAAATTATAAACTTAGATTTCTCTTCCACTGTGAATTATGTTTTGTAAATTTGAATTTTCCTTCAGTTCATCAGTTATGTGTGCATGTGGTGGTAATGTAACTGCTCTGTGGCCAAAATCTATTGGCATTGTACACAAACTGGTGGTTGTTTATTATGAATTTCATTGAGCAAGAATCTTAGTGAATGTCCAATGACTTGTCTTTAACCACACTTAATCTCAGTTGATTTTGCTTCGTATATTTTGGTTTCTTTTCTTTGAAGATGATGAAGTGCTGTACATTAGGTGGCTGCTAAGAAGTCAGTAACATGTTTACTGGTCAGAATATCATTGCTACACCTGCAAAAAATTAAGATTCAGTTCACGGCCCACAATTGTGTCAGGGGATATTCAAGTTGAAAATTAAGAAGCATTTCTTTTCTGAAAGAGTGGTCAGGCACTGGAACAGGTTGCCCAGAGAGGTGGTGAAGTCACCACTCCTGGAGGTGTACAAGAAACATGTGGACAAGGCACTTTGGGACATGGTTTAATGGCCATGGGAGTGTTGGGTTAATAGCTGGACTTGTAGAGGTCTTTTCAACAGAAGCAATTCTATGATTCTTAACTATTGCCTGTTTTTTACCATTGCTACAGATCTGTTTATCTAGAAGGAACACTTTAAAAATATTATAGATGTCATTGCCTAACTCAAAGTTGTGTCCCCTGCATAAACTCACAAATAAACAGGACAAAGTAAGTTAGTTTGATGTTAAGATTTGAACCCAGGGATAAAGTCATGCCTATCACCTTATACACATCAAAATGTTCCTTCACAACTTCCTGATGCTTAGGTCAAGCATATAATAAAGTGTTTCAGCTACCTGAAACCTACTGCTTCAGATGATGATTTTGACAAATTATTTTCCCACTGACACTTATAAACCACTCCTATAGACTGAGACAATAGGTAAAGTATTGTGTTCTACTGCTACATGTTCTACTGCTACAGGTACTGTTCTCGTTCCAATTACATAAGCCCAAGGGTCATGTGTAGGGTCTCTTTCTTGCCTTTTTTTCCATAATTATTATTCATCTTAAGTGACACAGATTTTTTTTGTTTTACAGCTTTCCTTACCCCTTGCATGTGAGGGCATTAAGGAATAAGCTCTCCAGAAAGGTTCTATCCTTACAGAGTAGGGGGCTGTATTTTCATATTCACTGATTAAAAGTTGTAAGGATTAGATGGAATAAAAGAGAATATATAGCATCCAGGGCCAGATTCCATTAAAAAATATTTATGTGATTAGTTATGGATTATTCAACAAATAATTAATAGAGATAGAAGAATAATTTTTAGCTAGGCATGATAGATAAATCTAAATATACCTGGGAAACTGAATGAGAAAACCATGTAGTTTTGTTGCTATATAGTGGGTGACATCTAGAAGAAACTGCATAAACAATCATACCTTGAGAATAGGGTAAACGTTTTATACTGAAATAAGTTGCAGGGAATATGAATCAGCTTGAGAAGCTTAAACTGAATCAGGATCAAAGCAGTTTGCTTAATTTATAAGTGGCACACAGATAACCATTAATCAATAACACTCAGGGTTAATAATACAAGAGGTGAAGGCCCAGCTATTTACAGCTGAGTGTCAGCTCCTCATGGCATCTGGCAGGGAGCATGCTCTGATTGACTTGAGAAGAGGAAGCCTTGGAGACATATCTGGCAGAGGCAAGTCAGGCATTGACATTGTTGTGGTGTGCTCACTCCAAGGTCTCCCCACTCCTAATTTTTTAGGTTCTCTGTTTCAAAAGGTTCTGTGCAATCCCCTTGGTTACTCTATAACCTAGATCATGTTTGTTTTTAGAAACCTCTCTCACAGTTAATGTCTCAGTTTTTAAACAAATGTCCTCTCAGACCACTGTTTGTGGTATTACTTTCTCACAAATCTTCCAAAATAAAGGCTTGTTTTTCATTTCTAAGAGCAGTGGTGAATAAGTGATTTTTTTTCCAAAACTATTTCAGATGCACTGTTTTTGTTGGCAGAAATTAGTCTCATAAGCAACACCTGACTAGGTCTTCCACCAAAACTTTCTCTACAAAGTTACCCACTACAACTGAGAGTTTATTTCCAAGTTAAATATATCCCTACATGCTTATGTAAATATTTTTTTTAATAAATTTTTAAAACCAAACAAACAAAAAGCACATCAAAACAAACAGAATGAAAAGAAATGTCAGCCTTACTCTCTGGTGAAACCTGCCATAACAACATGATAGATAAGCATGCAGCACTGCTTTTGACTCTTAATTTCAAAGTTAAAATTCAATCCCAGGTTTGCAAGCCAATATAATCTGTTTTCTGTTTGTGCAAGATTGGTTTGCCCACAGAATTATTTAATCTTGAAGTCTGATATTTTGCAACAACCCCCTTAGAGACATTAATATTGACTGTATCGGATGATGAACACAAGGGTAACACTAAATCTTATGTTACCATAGACTTTTTTTCTACATGCATGAAGACACTATTCTTCCAGCTTTGTATCTTAAAATTAATTTTATCTCATACAAGCAAAATGCTGCTGCTGGTTGCTGTATCTTTAGGAATTCTTTGATCCTACCTCAGGCGATGCGGCTGTTTGCAATGTATAACTCCCAAATGCAGTCAGTCGTGACCTACCAGTCAGAAGTTAATTGGCATTCCCCTCTTCCCCTGCTTGCTTATCTGCTTGTGTAAAGGTATTCATCCTTCTGCTCCTCATTCTGAGTAAAAGATATGGAATAATATTCTTCTTTATTTATTATGATCCATCATTTTAATCTTTCTTCACACAGAAGCAGGTGCAGCGGAGTTAAACATTGTCAATACAAGACTGTATTTATTAAACTAAAGCAGCTGCCATAAGCATCTTGAAAATCTTGCTTTATATTTAATCTCTCATCCCCTCTGTTTTCTAACATTGTTTGATGTTTGTATCAACATGACTCATACCCTGTAATTTCATATTATGCCATTTCCATTTTCAGATATGAAGATTAACAAATAGAATTATAAAGAATAAATGAATGAACAAATATTAAGGTACAGAACAAGCTTTCAAAGTCAACTATTTCTACTTGATAAAAAGAAATACTTTTTCAGCTCTGCAAGATTCCATAATGACTTCTGAACAGTTTCTCTAAAACATAATTTTGGTAAATTTGTTGTCTGTCAATGAAATTGAACCTCGATGAGCTTGTAGTTACTTGGCTTGGCACTCTTCAAATTGATTTACATATAATGGCTTTCTGAAACAAGCAAACAACAACAAAAAAAAAGATCAGGATACTGACAATCTATCTCACAATTGTTGAAGCTTTTCATTTGCTCACAGGTTGTGCTCAAAATAATAATTGAAAAAAATATTTCTGTAGTATTACAGGCATACTTTCAATACAGTTTCTGATTATGGGAAGTCTGAAAACAGTACATTAACCACTGATGTTTGAATCCATTCATGTTATGTTGAGTACAATGGTACTTTTGTCTTTTTTTTAATAAATTAATTATAATAAGTTTAATAATAACCCTAAGATTAAGAAGACAACTGATTAAAAATGTTAACTAGCTTGCTGCATTTTATTTGTGGGAGACAGGAAGGAGACAGTAGTTGACTGTGCCTAAACATACTCTCAGGATCACAGGATGTCAGGGGTTGGAAGAAATCCAAAGAGATCATCGAGTCCCATCCCCCTGACAGAGCAGGACCATAAACTAGCTCAGGTCACAGAGGAATGCATCCAGACAGGCCTTCAAAGTCTCCAGAAAAGGAGACTCCACAACCTCTCTGGGAAGCCTGTTCCAGTGCTCTGTGACCCTTATAATAAAGAAGTTCCCCCCTTGTGTTGAGGTTGGACCTCCTGTGTTGCTGCTTACACCCTTTGCTCCTTGTCCTACCACAGGAAGCAAGTGAGAAGAGCCTGCCCCCCACTCCTGACACCCAGCCCTCAGATATTTATAAACATTTATTAAAGTCTTCTCTTCCCAGACTAAAAAGCCCCATGTCTCTCAGCCTTTCCTCATCAGGCAGTGCTCCAGTCCCCTAATCATCCTCAGAGCCCTTCACCAGACCCTCTCCAGCAGATCTCTGTCCCTCTTAGACTGGGAAGCCCAAAACTGAACACGGTACTCAAGCTGGGGTCTCACAAGGACAGAGTAGAGGGGAAGGAGAACCTCCCTTGATCTGCTGGACACACTCTTCCTAATACCCTCCAGGATCGCATTGGCCTTCTTGGCCACAAGGGAACATTGCTGTCCCATGCATAACTTGTTATCCACCTGCCAATTGAGAGATGGGAAGCAACTTGATGCAAGCTAATTGTCAGAATGCATCACTTAAGTGTTTAACTATAAGTTAAGATAAACACCTATCCTTTAACCATTGGCTAACTTAAGTGTCCACACGACACTCTCAACAATGGGATTGGTCTAACAATATGGCCATGTGAACCCCACGTGGATCCACACATTAACCAGAGCCCAAGACAAAAGACCCTAATGCCACAATCATTACCCAGTTCCCCTTTGGCATTCCCTCCTCCAGGCTTCCTCTCCTTCATCCAGGGTCTGGAGTACATAGGGGAGTTCATCCTTAGGTGTAAATACTGAAGCGAAGAAGGCATTCAGCAACTTTGCCTTCTCTGCATCCTCAGTTCTCAGGGCTGCCTCCTCACTCAGCAGTGGCCCCACACCTTCTCTATTCTTCCTTTTCCTACTGATATATTTGAAGAAACCCTTCTTGTTCTCTTTTACTGCCTTTGCCAGCTTCAGTTCCAAGAGGGCTTTGACCTTCCTTGCTGCCTTCACACATGCCCTGACAACTTTTCCATAGTTCTTCCAAGTAACAAATCCCTTCTTCCATGAATTATAAGTTTCTTTCTTCCCTGAGATTTCATTCAGGAGCTCCTTACTCATGAAGGTTTCCTAGCACATGTACCTGATTTTTTAGTCAGAGGAACACACCTAGCTTGGGCTTGGAGGAAGTGGTCTGTAAAAATTAACCAACTTTCTTGTGCTCCTTTACCCTCCAGAGCCTTAGCCCATGGGATTTCTGGAAGCATGTCTCTGAAGAGTACAAAGTTAGCTCTGCAGAAGTCCAGGGTTGTAATCCTACTTGTTGGTCTGCTTCTACCCTGTAGAATACTAAAGCCCACCATGTCATGATCGCTGTCATGATCAGGTTCTCTTGCGATGGTCATGGAAGCATTACGCAAATGATAACATAGGATCTAGCACATTTAAGAAATAACCAGCAAAAATACAAACATTTAGTTGAACTGGAAGAGAAGTCTCCTGCGGTCAATACACCACTCGCAGTTAATTATACCACTTGCCAACTAGACGAACTCAAGGAGCTCCTTTATGCTTATGGCAGACGGCAATTGGTAAATTACAAGAGGCTTTAAGTATTTACTCACAAAATATTATTTCCCCACTTGTGCGGCTAGCTAAAGATCCAGACAGTACTCAAACACTCTCAGGGAACTCTGTCAGTGTCTTGTTAGCCTCTGAGGCTTCTGATTCTTCTGGAGAAAGGAGACAGACAATCTCTGACCTTATCCTGATTTCTCTGGATGGTCTGTGTACTTCCAGGACTTCCTGTCTTAGCAGGAGACTTTCAGGTGTAGGCAGGATGTGTTGTGATGTGCAGTCCTAGCAGGATATCACACTGGTTATGCAGGCCTATTGAGTGAAGGCAATTATGCCTATTCCTGGTAAACTTGAGGCACACAGTTTCCAGACAGTTCAGGATGCAATAAGGCAGTGAGGCAGAACACTGCCAGAAGCAGAGAGCAATATCAGCAGGCAGCAGCAGGCAGGCAAGCACAGATACAACAGCAGAGCACTTTGTGTCATCTGCTCATCTTTTTCATCAGTATAGCCCAAGAATAATGGGCCTTTGGACACTGAATAGCCAATTAGAATGGGAGTTAGATAAGCTTGACCGTATTAGGTGAAGCCATAGGCTTGCTTTACAAAATTTGGGAAAAACATAGGCCTTGCATGGGGCAGGCAAAAGCCAAGTGTGTGTACCTTGTTTACCACAGGATGTAAACAGGAGCAAAACAAGTCCAGGTAAGCCAGGGTCCTTAGACTCAGTGGCTCTGACTAAAGGTTTTTAGTCTTCTTTCCCACAGTTGCTTCTTCTCAAAACAGAAGGAGGGAGGGCAGAAAAACATGTCTGGGCAGGCCAGGACATGTATAAGACTATTTTGGCCCACTGAGGACTACCACAACAATCCATAGTGGTGACTCTCTGATCTATGCTTGCTGCCACTCTGCATTATGATCATGAGCCTTTCATGATACCACCAGAACAGAAAGTCAAACATCTTTTTTCTCATCTCTGTCAGGTTTTGGGGTGACGTGGCAAATAATGCTAAAACTCATCATTATCCTAAATGGTCTGTCTGCTAAAATAGAATCTTAAAATTTAATGTACTTAATGATGAAACTCATCTGGATTTATTCTCTGTATAATATTGTTATAAAATTTCATAGCCTACACAGGCAGCATTCCCTACTAAGTTTTGGTTGTAAAGGCTTAAAGTCCTAAGTTATATCCGGTTAGCCTTGAGGCAGCTATGCTAGGGTCACCTTTGCCAGAATCTTAAGTCCAACAGTTTTCATCCCAGTCCAATAGATGGTCTCCGTTCCTCTCAGGTCCACCTAGCAGTGTGGCTGAGCACGTATTCCCATAGGCATTCCTTTCACCAAGCAAAGGCATACATAAATGCATTACAAAACTGGACTGTTCTCTCCAAATGGACCAAGACTGAAATTTTTCTCACCCCAGCAATGTCTATTCACAGTCTCATTCACAGTCAGAGGCCTCTTGAATATTAGTGTTTACTTTGTGTCCAGAATCTGTGACAAAACCACGTGATAACTTATTTACACTGACTCAATCCCAGGGTCATTCCCAAAGCCTGTTCCTTCCCAAACTTCCTTGAGCCTTCTTGATCACCTCCTTCATACCTTCCTTAAAAAAAAATCACTTAAAAATCACAGAATACCTAAGGTTGGAAGGGAACTCTGGAGATTTAGAGCAACACTTCCTCATTAGCTCCACTGTGCTCAAGCAGGCTCAGCTAGAGCAGACTGCCCTGAGACATGTCCAGACAGGTTTTTCATATCTTCAAGAATGGAGAATCTACAACATTTCTAGAAACTCTGTTCCAGTGTTCAGTCATCTCAGTTTAAGAGAGATGCTGAGGTACTGGAATGTGTCCAGAGAAGAGCAACAAAGCTGGTGGAGGGCCTGGAGCACAAGCCCTATGAGGAGAGACTGAGGGAGCTGGGGTTGTTTAGCCTGGAGAGGAGAAGGCTCAAGGGGGGACCTCACTGCTGTCTACAACTACCTAAAGGGAGGTTATAGCCAGGCTGGAGTTGGTCTCTTCTCCAGAAAAGGAAGACACAGTTGTGTCAAGGCAGATATAGGCTGGATATCAGGAGGAAGTTCTTCACAGAGAGAGTGATTGGCATTGGAATGGGCTGCCCAGGGAGGTGGTGGAGCCACTGTCCCTGGAGGTGTTCAAGAAAAGTCTGGATGGAGCAGTTAGTGCCATTGACTAGGGCTGGGTGATAGGTTGGTCTGGATGGTCTTGGAGGTCTCTTCCAACCTGGCTTTATTCTATTCTAAAAAAAACAAAACAAACAAACAAAAAACCCCAACTAACCAAACCAATCCACAAAACAGTACCTTGAAATAATAACACAGAAAAGAAGAAACTGAAGAGGTCATGTGTTACAGCATCCAAGAAAAACAAAATTCTATAAGAGTGGCATCTATTCACCCACTAGTTGTAAAGAACTTGAGCTGTCAAGAAAACAGCTAAAATTGGCACAACTCAAATCAGGACCTTCTAACATGAATCTACTGGAAATGAAATTGCAGAAATGTAAGGTAGCAACTAAACTTGCAGTATATCTTATTTTAATCTTATGACAAATGTTATTCTTTTTATAGAATCATAGAATCATTCTTTTACAGCAGGATAAAGCTCTGTGCTTTAAAATCCATCTCTGTGTAAAACTATCTTTGTTTTTGCAGACAGAATCAAATCCAGTAGCATCATGACGGATAAGTTCAATCTATAGAAATGTTTAACAGCTATTTGTTGATGCACTTCAAAAACTTAATTTATAGTACAACAATGAGAGCTCAAGAAACAAAAATAATTTAAATCACTTGCTTATTGAAACACACTTACTTATCTTCATATTCTTCCACAGGTTTTTCAGATCTTATTTTCCAGTTCAGGTACTGAGAAAGTGCCTGTCCTGACTCTTCTGGGTTTTTACAAAGTAGCTGTGATTTTGAGATATTGATTAACTGTTCCTGGTTGTAATGTCTTTACCAAATTGGACCCTGGCTGTTGGAAGGACAGAAAAGACACACGGTAAAGTAAAGCAAAAGCAAACAGCTACCTAGGTAACAGCTACCTAAGTGTGTAGAGATCAAGTACTAAACAATGCTACAGAGCAGGGACAAGTGCTGATAAAGATGAAGTATTTGAACACAATCATGTCTCAGACAAAGGCACTAATGGAAATAAATTCACTCCTGGCACACTGCCATTCAGAAACAAAAAGCTGCCTACTAAAGAACTGGAAGGCCAGAGAACACAGATTGTACAGCCTGGGGAAGTGTAACGTGGAGACAGAGAATCTTCCCTTGAACAAAAATCAAGGTGTTTGGAAATATTGAAGAATAATGCAAACCTAGGTTTTATCAGTATGGCTTGTGTGAGTGTATGTCCTTTATACATGACATAGAGCCAGGAAAACATAGGAAACAAGTGGAGAAGTGGCTGCTTAGTCCACTTTTCCATGACAAATTATGATCACTGTTAGTTGCTATAGAAGCAATAGGATCCAATCTAGAGTAAAACAAGCAATAATACTTAAATGCTTCTCTTTTACTTTGACCCATCAAGGTGTAGTTGGCTATGCCCCACTTTGTAAGCAAATACACCTGTGACAAATATTACAGCATCAATTTCAGCAAATTGTCCTTTAATCTTCTAATATCTTATGGAGCCTGAGTGCCTTTCTTACTAAGATCATCACAAACAATAGCCATGGTGCCTTTCACCAGTGCACCTTCAGATTTGACAACTTTCAATCAGCTGTGAGAGCACCTCAGGATCTTCTGTTAAGCCTGCATCATTGAGGAGTGTCCAAAACATCATTTGGCATCAATGGTGATTGATTCATGAGGACTTCTTTTGAAATGCATGCTAAACTGGCACATGCCCTTTGCACAGACGGGTTTTGGGAAGTCAGAAAACAGAACAAACAGAAGGAAAAGCATTCACTTTGTGTAGGGTGTAAAAGAAGTCTCTCTCACCACACCTTGTGAAAATGTAACTCTCTGCTAGTAATAATGCAAGAATTCATAAGAGAGGACTTATTCCAATTCTACACAAAATTCAACAGGAAGCTTTTGTAAAAAAAACAAAACAAAATAAAAAAACCCAGATACTGGCTAGGAAGCCAAATCTGTTACAGCATTGTAAAGGCAAACAAAAAACCAAGCAGAAAAACAAACAGAACCCTAGCTCTCCTCTGCTACTATAGAAAGATCCATGACTGATTGCATGGACACTCTGCTACTGTTTAGAATTTTGGGGATTGAAGCCAAATTACCAAGCAATTAAAATGTAACTCTAAAACAGAGAAACAGAGAAATAACACTTGCATGTTAACAAATTAAAAGTGAAAAAGAATTGCAATTTATTGGGAAATAAGAAATCAGAAGGGAAGAGAGATATGAAATGGACCTGTGGTTGTTTAGCAGTTACCTGCCCCCCCACCTTTTATAAACCCTGGCTAGGACTCAGAAAACACTGGAAGTTAATAAATGAAGGTTTATATTTACAGCAATGCACAATATACAAGCAAATATTTACAAGGTGTCGCGAATATGAATTTTAATTATTATTGATAATTGGGGGGGGGGGGGGGTCCAGAATAGTCCCCCCGGGTTCTTTGGATGCTCGGTTGGCAGAAATAAATGCGCGAAACCGCTTGAAACACAGAATAAACAGTTTAAACGGTCAGAACTTAGAGAACAGAGAGTCTAAATACAAAGCAATTTCAACCGGGCCTATAAAAGCCCATGAAACACATGGTGGCTACAATGTTTCTTCCCGAGAAAGGAGAGAGAGAAGGACGGATTTATCCCAAATAGAAAGGAAAAGAGAGGGTTTTGCCTTGCCGCCTTTGCTATAAGCTGTGATGCTGCCACCGCTGCCACTGTTGCTGAGCACGTGGCTGGTGCTGAATGGGTGCCGAGGCTTGAGTTCCTTGCAGCATGAGAGGGAGAAGAAGAAGAGGACCTAACAGCCATTGCGCCCCCTTAAATACCCCATTAGGGGAGTGTGGAACTGACCAATAGGCACTTAGCATCCATTGAATGGCTAATTGGTTCAAAATAGTCCCGCACCCAGGGATGGGTTTCAACACCTTAAGACACAGCACAGATCACCTGACTCGGGCGCGTGATTTGTATGTGCAGCCCAAGGTCTCCTGGTTCCAGGGCCACGTGGTGTGCCCCCACCCCGCAACCCTCTTCTGGACCTTGTAACGGAAGGGGGAGGGGGATCCCAGGAACTGAACTAACTCCGGGCCATAATCGCACTCATACCAGGACACAAGGTATAACAGATATTTACAGATATATACAGTGAAAAGGTAATACAGACACCACGCCCCTCCCAGAGACCAAAATCCCAAGAGAGGGGTAACCAACCACCGCCTACCACCTTTCCCCCCTTCCCCAGTCTTATCTCACCACCAGCTGATGCTGCAGATAAGCTGAAGTAGATCGGCCAGGGGGATTAGTAGTAGGAAGAAGTTAGTAGTTTTACTGAGAATTAGCTACCAAGACAAAGGGACAAAGGAGACCATGCAGAGAGAAGCAGCCGCAGCCAGAACGGTCAGAAACCATCTGATATCTAGTGTTTGGGTACAATTCTTAAAAACAATTTTTTTTTCTTTCTCAGTAAAACTCTGGTGAAGTGACATACTGTGTTTACCTCTCTCAGCCAATAGTCTAATTTCTCACTCAAATTCTCTAATTAATTCAAACCAGCACGGGACCCCATGTGCTCTTCACATAAGCTTCCAAGGACAAATTATCAATACCTCTTTAATGAGATGGTGATCACATGCTGGGAATGTAAGAAGAGTATCTAGAAATGGTGGGATGTAAAATTAGGGTTTATTGTATTTATAGCAGTAAATAATGTGGTTAAAATTATTTTTAATACATCCTCTTTAATGCTTCTCAACTTTTTATTGTTTAGTGGTAGTTTTTGAACTTAAGAACTCTGTACAAAGAAGCTCTAGTTACACCCAAAGGTGCTATGCAGTGACATCACTGGAAATTAACAGGATCACAGGATGTTAGGCGTTGGAAGTGACCTCCAGAGACCATTGAGTCAAACCCTCCTGCCAGAGCAGGACCATAATCTAGTGCAGGTTGCACAGGAACACATCCACATGGGTATCAAAAGTCTTCAGAGAAGGAGTCTCCACAACCTCTAAGGGGAACCTGTGCCAGTGCTCCATGACCCTTACAGTCATGGAGTCCTCATGTTGAGGTGGAACTGCCTCTGCTGTAGTTCTGTTCTGCATTTACAGCATTTAGTAGCTCATAACATTGCAATTAGCATCTATTTTAAAAAGTCTTTAAAAATATTAAAGCAAATTGGGGAGGGGAAGGGGGAAGGGGAGAAGGAAGAGCTAAGAATCTGTGTCATGGAGATGTCAAAAGACTCCATCTAAAAAATGAGCCTCCATTTTGATCATAAGTAGCCATGATAAGAGGTAGTATTTCCAAATGTCTTACAGAGAAAACAATTTGTTACAAGAATATGGTAGATGGTTAAAATGTTGGTTTGTTAAACATTTTGTCATTTCAAAGTGTGCTGAACTCCCAAGGCTGCCTGTGTGGAACCCAGCACCAAAACCTTGGTTATTGGAAGGCTAAGTTATATTCATGAGCTGCCTAATGTCTAAAAGAAAAATATCAGAAATAGATGGAGCAGAAACTTGGAAGTTTCTAAACCTTCCAATTGAAATCTTTCTGGTGTTAAAATTTTGCTTCATCACAACATAAATATGTACTGTAAAGATTAATCAGGTACATTGTATTTCCAGGTGATGAACTGAATGTGTTGATGATAACATCCTGTTTCAAGTGGTAGAGGAACCCACAAGAAAAGGTGTTGTGCTGGACCTAGTCCTCACCAACAAAGAGGGGCTGGTGAGTGGAGTGAAGTGAAGCTGAAGGGTAGCCTAGGATGCAGTGACCATGAAATGGTAGAGTTTAATATCCTCAAAGCATCAAGGAGGTTACACAGTAAACTCGCTGCTCTGGACTTCAGAAGAGCAAACTTCAATCTCTTCAGGAATCTGCTCAAGAGTGTGCCATGGGAAAAAAACTCTGGAGGGAAGGGGGGCCCAGGAAAGCTGGACATTGCTCAAGGATCACCTCCTTCAGGCCCAGGAGCAATGCATCCCAAAAAAGAGGAAGGCAGGTAAGAATGCAAGGAGGCCTGCATGGATGAATGGAGAACTCCTGGACATGCTTAGATACAAGAAGGAAGCCTACAGATAGTGGAAGAAAGGACAGGTAACCTGGGACCAATACAAAGACATAGTTTGTGCAAGCAGAGATCAGGTTAGGAAAGCTAAAGCACAGCTGGAGTTGAATCTGGCTGGAGACATTAAGGGGAACACGAAGAATTTCCTTAGCTATACAAGTGAGAAAAGGAGGACTACGGAGAAAGTGGGACCCCTTCAGAAAGGAGATGGAGAGCTGGTGACAGGGGACATGGATAAGGCTGAGGTGCTCAATGACTT
>VWZI01009400.1:450124-467107 GCA_013396835.1 Psilopogon haemacephalus
CCAGGGGGACCTGCACAGGCTGGAGAGGTGGGCTCAGGCCAACCTCATGAAAGTCAGCAAGGCCAAGAGTAAGGTCCTGCACCTGGGTCAGTGCAATCCCAAGCACAAATCCAGGCTGGGTGGTCAGTGGCTGGAGAGCAGCCCTGAGGAAAAGGACCTGGGGGTCTGCGTAGATGAGAGGCTCAACATGAGCCAACAGTGTGCACACATGGCCCAGACAGCAACTGTGTCCTGGGCTGCATTAAGAGAAGCATTACCAGCAGGGCAAGGGAGGGGATTCTCCTTCTTTACTCTGCTCTTGTCAGACCCCACCTGGAGTACTGTGTGCAGTTCTGGGGCCCCCAGCACAAGGACATGGAACTGCTGGAGAGAGTCCAGAGGAGGGCCACGAAGATGATCAGAGGGCTGGAGCACCTCTGCTATGAGGATAGGCTGAGAGAGTTGGGGCTTTTCAGCCTGGAGAAGAGAATGCTTCAAGGACATCTTATAGTAGGCTTCCAGTGTCTGATGGAGGCCTGCAGGAAGGCTGCGGAGGGACTATTCACAAAGTCTTGTAACGACAGGATGAGGGGGAATGGGTTCAAACTGGCAGAGGGGAGATTTGAACAAGATGTTGGGAGGAAGTTTTTTACAGTGGGGGTGGCGAGACACTGGAACAGGTTGCCCAGGGAGGTTGTGTCTGCTCCCTCCCTGGATGCGTTCAAGGCCAGGCTGGATGAGGTCTTGAGCGACCTGTTCTAGTGGAAGGTGTCCCTTCCTATGGCAGAGGTTTAGAACTGGATGATCTTTGAGGTCACTTCCATCCTAAACCATTCTGAATGACCCATTCACTGTCACAAAGAAAATCTTTAGGATAGGCAAGATCTGGATATAAATTCTCAGAACTCCACAAAGGGACTTTCTCTTCACATATCCCTGTTTTAATTGCTGTTTATATTCCAAGGTTAAGGTCTATATCCTCCAGTATAAAAGCCCTCCCTTTTATTGTGACATTAAACAGAAATACAAGTTGAAGGGAAATGGAAAAGCTCCTTAAGCATTCTATCAG
Source organism: Psilopogon haemacephalus (assembly GCA_013396835.1). Taxonomy (NCBI): domain Eukaryota; kingdom Metazoa; phylum Chordata; class Aves; order Piciformes; family Megalaimidae; genus Psilopogon; species Psilopogon haemacephalus. Next base: position 451,173 of record VWZI01009400.1, read on the forward strand.
TCCATCTAAAAGTTAGTAGCTTGGAAAATTAAGTAAACAGCCAGTTTTGGTAAATCGGTGAGATGTAATTTCTGTAGTTCTGTTATTTCCTTGAACATCTGACGATAGTGATTACAGGATTATCTGCTGAGCTTTATTTATTACAGCAATTATGTAAAGAGTCATGCATTCTGAAAGAACATGTAGACACACTAGCTGAATAACAACAAATTTCTGCAAATCTACTTAGATGCCTTTTTATTTTTTCATTTGTTCTTGCATTCTTTCCCTCACTCTCATCTTTCTTCTCAGCTCCAGAGAACAGAAGCTGTAAAACCTCCACATTAAAATTTATATATAATTTTGCTTCATATAGAATGTATTGAGAAATAAGAGCTCATATTTCAGCTACACTGTTCTGCAGCTGAAACAGAGCATCACAACATCTAGTGCATGTCGTCATAGGAAAAGCTACCCAACACACACAACTTGAACTAAATCAACATGTGAGTATTTTAGTGGTTCATTAAAAACACATAATTAAAGAGCAATCAGTGAACTATCGGTTCAGGATCCATATCATCAATGCACCAGATGAACCATAACACCAGAAAGCTAGCAAAACTAAATAAACATCTTAACCTTTCTGTAACTAATCCCAAAACCCACAAAACCCTCAGCAATCCTTCCACACACATCACCCTCTCCATGCTCCAGCAGTGTGTGCCACCAGCAAACGCTCCTTCTCCTTGTACTGGGGATTGCACACACTATGTGGGAGATGTGGGTGCTATGGTTCCATGTGTACCGCTGCTGCTCAACACACTCTGCTCACTCACTTGCCAGTGACAAATCCTCCCAGAATTCACAGCTGCGCACCCGAGGTGCTTCCCTGCCTGCTGCTGCTCTGCCACCCCAAGAGCTGTCTGCTCATGGCGTCTAGTGAGGAGGATGCTCTGCCTGGGCTAGGCAGAGGTAGCAATGCTCTTTGGGAATTGTCTGGCAGTGGCAAGCCAGATTCCTGCTCCTGCTCCTTCCACTCCAACGTCTTTGCCTTTCAGTTACAAAAATTCTTGCTTCTGTTGTTCATCCTGGCAACTTCCCTTTATAAACCTTCCATGCAGTTCCTATAACTGCTCAGTCCAAATCATGCTTATTTTCCTCTTTAGCCATGGCAATTTTTTGGCAAATTAGTTCCAGACAATAAAACATTTCAAAGCAGTATGATTTACGTGAAACTCCAGGAAAAAAGACCACTAATCACAGAATCACAGAACGTTGGGAGGGACCTCTGGTGATCATCTAGTCTAACACTCATGCCAGATCAAATTCACCTAGATCACCCTAAAATATGAATCATAATTTAACTCTACAGTAATAATTTCACTCATTTCAGTGTTAGATTCTACATATAAATTGCTTTCTGGCTCAAATAAAAGGCTTATTAAAATTTATGCTAATTTGAGGCTTGCTGATATAAAAAAAAACAAAACACTAGTTGCCAGAGGGAAATTAAATAAACCATGGCTACCAATATGTCTAGGCCCTATTCTGCTCTTAAAAACCTTCATTGGAACACATCCAGTTAACTCAATCTTTTTGTGGCCACATAAAATAGAACCACAACAGCAACAAATGTGTATTTAGCTATCAGGTATTTGTTAGCAGTACAATGGGACAAGACAGCACTCAGCCCTCTGCAGAAATGCACTGCTTATTCCCACAGGCTAGTCCAGTTGTGTGTGAATTCATGAATATGCAAGGAAGAACAATTTTATTCTCATCTGTCTTCATTGGTTCTTACTCTCACCTTCACTATGATACCAGAGTACCTTTTGGTAGTACAGTCTGACACAACTAACTTGTGCTGCATCTTCCTCCTTCGTTTTGGAGTTTTGGCATGAGTCTGCTTGCTTTGTTATAAACAACCACACCCATATATCAGAGAAACCTCTCTGAAGAGGTTCATTTAGAATCCTTAATACCATTCAGGAATCCATTCAAATACTAGTTCCAGAATCTAAGGCTATTGAAATAAACAACCAGCAAACAAATTCTTCTCAAAGAGGAAGAAAACCAATGGTAATATGCATCACAGCACAGAACAAATGATAGTTTGTCACAGTGACTGCTCCACCAAAGAATGAATCTGAAATAGATGGTACATTATCATTAATGGTTGGGCTTGATGATCTTAAAAGTCTTTTAGAACCTAAATGATTCTTTGATTCTGTGATTTGTTTGCAATGATACATGACTGCTCAAAAAACTTTCCCTTAGCAACTAAGCCAAAGAAACTAGATGATATTTTTTTTTCAGATTTTTGAATAGTTCTATTACCTCTTGTACAAATGATCACCCATGTACCACAGCTCATAATCAGAGTTCCAAGCTCTGAATCGTTTTATTTCTTCGCCTTGTTTTTCCCTTTCTTAATGCCAATTCATGGGAATTCTCTTGGCTCTAACTTCTAACAGCCATTTGACAAAATGACTGCAATTTTATCAAGAGTGGGTTTACTTCTCACCCCTCTGCACAATAAATGTGCTTGAAGCAGGAGGAAAGAGGGAAAGAAGCCAAATATCATTGGAGGAGCTTTGATCAGGAATGACGAGAGCATTTGACTATAAATGTAATACATGTTACAACAAATACGCAATCATCTGAGGGACTGTGTGCTAACATGATTGTATATATGTGCAGCTTTCTTATACAAGAGATATCCCACAGGGCTTATTCATATTGCCAGAGTCTCTAATCAGATTAATTTTGCAATGTTTATCTGCTTATCTTATTATCAAATGTAAATTACACTGGAAAATACCTGTCAGCTTAAAGATCCTTAGAGCAAGCAGCAAGTAAGGGTGTATATCCCCAGACTCTTGCTTCAGCTGCTATTTGTTTTGCACATAGCTAAGATTTAGAGATAGACTGAAAAAAAATATAAATGTAGATACAGTGAAAATTATCATAGCTATGCATGGGTCTGTACAATTGATGGCATTTGTGGTGGTGTAGAGCTAACACTCTAGCTGAATCCTAATTTATAAACAAGAAATAGGAACTTTCTAGACACTTTTAAACAGAAAATAAATAAAATAGAGGATTGATTATAGAAGAAAAATAATAGATAAGTCTGTATCATTTCAATTGTTTGCTGGACTCAAATATAATTTGTTGCACAAACTCTCCTTCACTCTGTTGCTTCTTGCTGCCTCCTTTTCCTTGCACTGGCTAATCTTGCATGGCTACACTAACCTTGTGTATTGGGTTTAGGCTAGCCCCCCTTGAGCTCAAAAGCCAAATAAATACTCAATATGATTTAGAAGTAAAAATATATAAAACTTTAACAATAAATAGGAGGTAAGGGGATTTTTACAGAAGGTGGGAAAAAGGGGGAACAGAATACCAGGTATGGAGAACGAAGGGAATTACAGATGGTAAAGAGAAAAGGGATCAAAATACACAAAATAGAAATACAACCCATGGAAATTTGAGTCCAAATGCTGGGATGGGATCTTTGATGTTGGATGAAGCAGGATGCAGGCTTTTTGTGAAGAAAAGCAGGTAGCTAGAGTTCCAAAGAAAATGGTGGTACCCCTCCACGTGTTGGCTGGAGACCACATGGTGGTCTGGCAGCAGAACAGTGAGGAGTTGGCCAAGCAGGCAGGATGAGAGAGAGAGAGGACATGACACCTGGGGGCAGGTCAGACCACACCTAGGGAGGAGTCAGAAGGCTCCAGGTGGGTTTAACCCATTATGCCTTGGCTGAGTAGCTAACAGTGGGTCCTGGTTTTCTCTCTGGAGGGACAAGAAGGTGGCCATTAGCCCCATCTGGGTTTTTCCGGGAGCAGAATCTCTCTGTTGCACTCCACATCTGAAGTACTGTTTCCAGTTCTGGGCCCCCAGTTCAAGAAGGACATAGAGCTGCTTGAGAGAGTCCAAGGGAATGGAACATCTCTCTTATGAGGAGGGACTGAGAGAGCTGGGGCTCTTTAACTTGGAGAAGAGGAGACTGAGAGGTGATCTCATTCATGTATATAAATATAAAGGGTGAGTGCCAAGAGGATAGAGCCAGGCTCTGCTCAGTGATGCCCAATGTCACGACAAGAGGCAATGGGTGGAAGCTGAGGTATAGGAAGTTTCATGTAAACATGAGAAGGAATTTTTTTCCCTGTGGGAGTGACAGAACACTGGAACAGGCTGTCCAGGGGAGTTGTGGAGTCTCCCTCTCTGAAGATACTAATAATCTGCCTGGATGTGATCCTGTGTGATCTGTTAGTGGTGCTCTGGCAGAGGGGTTGGACTGGATGATCTTTCAAGGTCCCTTCCAACCCCTGACATTCTGTGATTCTGTGATTTGTGAATTGCAAATAATTGTAAATATATCTGTAAATATGTTTTGTACATAATCATTGCATTCTATGGTTTATAGGTTTTAGCTTGCTGTAAATACATAGCTTCATTTTGCTTCCAAACTTTCTGAGCTAGTCTGGTGATTTTATTTTGGGGGGTAGTTTTAACCCTTTCACAGCACTTCACACTGGTTTGAAACAGAATTGCATAAGAGGTAAAAACTAAAGCAAAGTATGGGTCCCATTTATTGAATATACAATAAGAGTTATAATAATATAGAACATAAGAGGCATAATGTACTCTGGAACATAAGAACGGAGGATATATGTAATTGCAGCTGAATACTGATGAAGAACTGCACTGTGATCTGGCAGTGTGGAAGCCATTGTTGCCTCAAATCTACAGCCTTGTGTAGAAGCATGTAGTTTGTGAGCAGGACAGACGTAAACACAGTGATGAGAATTCTGGTTGATGAGCTCAGGCACAGAACTTCTTCCTTCTTATCTACTACTAGAGACTTCAAATACTTGCAACAAAGCCTTCTTCAGAGTACTTCATGTAATGTTATGTTCCTGGTAGTTGATAGTGGGTTATTTTTTGTGTTGTCACTTGTCCAGAAACACTTTTTCCCCAAAATTTTAAGTCACTCTTTTCTTAAAATGCTCTTCAAAAATAGCTTGAGGTAGGTGCCAAGTTGAATGATGGTAAAAAGTTGATGTGATTACCATCACATCAGAACATAGTTATTACTCAAGACAGTAATATCCTTTACTAATGATATGCAGAGGAGGAGGACCAATGGTAGATTTTGTATGCAGAAATGGAAAATCTGAATGAATGATACCAGGAAATGAAACTCAGCAGCATATTACATTGAAAATTTCAGACCAATGGGTTAGAACAATTTTACTGTATTCTGGGTACTTTTGACCCCCTATAGCTAAACACAAAGGCAGGATAAATGTTTAATCATGCCCTCTGTATTCAAAATGCTTACCTGTTATTTTAGAACATTAATTGTTTTCTGTATTAAAAGCTTGTCCTTTACAAGATGAAAGCAGGGAGAAAAGCACTTACTACTTTGCTGCTACTAGAAATCATCTCACTATCTTTCTCCAATAACTGAGAATTATGATATACAAATTTGCTTTGTCAACAAAACAAGATACAGAACTACTTGTAGTTTAATCTTTCCTTTTTTAAAAAATCTACATAAAAGCATGCAAACCTTTAATATTGTGATTGTTTCCTAAAGATTTTTACTACAAGTCCATAATGCAGCCTTTTCTTCCAACACATCCATGTATTATTGTTCTTAACCTTGTCCTTGCTAGCCTGAGGGATGCCAAAGTAAACAGATATATTAATCATCAGCATCTATTTATTATGTGTGAGATTATTGCCATAGTCAACCACAAAACAGTTTTGGCAGTTGCATCTGCAGTAATGCCTTTTTATAAAAATCACAAAACCAAAACCCAAAACCCAGGCAAACAAATAACAAAGCTACTTAGGAACTTATACAAGTGAGTGACTAAGAGTATTTTGTTTTCATACTTGCCCAGAGCCCTTTTGGCCTAAGCTGGAGTGCAATAATTAAACAATTCCTGTGTTTGTTCCTAGCTATGGATCAGAAATCTCTCTCTTATTAACAAGGAAGTTCAGGGGATCTCATGAAGAGGTCATAATTAATTTTTTTAGAGTATACGAGAGTGTAGTTTTGCCCTACCCTACTTCACCATGAATGATGCAGTAGTTAGAAGACTAATGGGAACCAGCAGTCTATTATCCACAGCACTAGAAGCTGAAGGACTACGATGAAAAACTTTTATTTTACTCTGTCTATACCTTTCTAAATGACTACTTATTAGAAGAGCCAGTTTTAATCCATGCCATTTAGCATTGGCATAGCAACTCCTGAGCTCTGGCAAAATTCCTGCACAGCACTTCACAGCACACAGCACTTCACAGCACACAGCTTTCTGCATCTGGCAGTGGGTAAAGGACAAAGAAAAATGCTATAATCTTGATTTGGAAAAATAAGTAATGCCAGAAGCATGGCAAAGGAATAGACATTGGCTAAAAGCCTTATGGTTCACAGCCCGCTTGGTTCACCTTCCCCAGGATAAATTTGTGACTCATTCACATCTTCAACTTCAGCCACGTTATTTTAGACCCTTAGCAGCCTGAGCACCTAAATGAGCTATTATTCAGGCAATTATCATTGAAAAAGTGACATGGGTATCCCATACTGCAGCATTCAAGTATTAAAACATCTTAGGTTGGTCTTTCGAAATTCTGACATGAATAGGGAAAAAAAATACATTAAAGGCACTGAAAAAAAAAAATTTCTCCAGTCCCTTGCAAAAGGGAACTACATACCATACATTTATGATAGAGCAAGATTTTTTTCCTTAGAGTAATAGCCCACAAGAGAAAGGAGATGACAGCTATGAAATGTCTTGAGATGTAGGACAAGAAGGAATGGCTTTAAGCTGAGGGGCAGCAGATTTAAACTGGATCTTTGAAAGAAGTTCATCAGTACAAGGGTGGTGAGACTCTGGAATAGGCTGCCCAGAGGGATTGTGGATGCCTCCTCCCTGGAGGTATTCAAGCCCAGATTGGATGAGGCCTTCAGTAGCTGAGTCTAGCAGAAGATGTCCTTGCCCATGGCAAATGAGTTGGAGCTGGATGATCTTCAAGGTCCCTTTCCACCTAAACCATTTTATGTATTTTTACCTAGATAGCAAGTGTGTATACATTGATATTTTTATTGCCTTTTCCCAAGTGCAGTTGCATGTTGGATTTACCGACCTTTCTTCTAATAATGAGAGCTAGAGAGCTTTAAAAGAAAGCTCAGAACTCTTGACTGCTGCACATCTCCTTGAACAGTTGCTATTCATTGAAAACTAAATAAAATTCCAAGTATCACGAGGCAAATCTGTGAGCTGGCAATATTGTGTGTTCCAGCAAACTCAGTCATATAGGAAATTGCCTGCTGTAGCCAATACGACTTCTCTGCCACCAAGTGTAGATGGATGCTGACTTAGACTCTCTAGCATGTGTAACAGATTGGATAGGGAGTATATCATTGTTACTGAAAAGCTGCTGCTGAAGCATCTTGACCAAAGAATCACAGAATCAGCCAGGTTAGAAGACATCTCCAAGATCATCAGGTCCAACCTAAAGGGAGATTTTAATGGCTGAAATGAAATACACAAAGTCTTCCACTTGTATTTCCTGGGAATTAAAAAAAAAAAAAAAAGCAAAAGCCCTTTGGTCACTAATCTGACTGCTTAAGATTTAAAAAATAAGATTCAAGTTTATTTGCCTTATGTCAGACTTAGGATGACTTTTCAAACAAGGCCACCTAGAGCCCATTGCCTGGAACCATTTCTATATGTTTCCTGAGTGTGATGAGGGAGGCTACAAAATGTCCTTGGGCAACCTATGCCATTATTCTATCCCTCTCTTATTAAAAAAACGTTTCTGATGTTCAGATGGAGCCTCCTATGTTTTAGTTTCTGTCCATTTCTCTTTGCCCTTGTCACTTCTGAAAGCCTGGTTAAAGAAAACCATGACTTATTTATGTTAAAATGTCAGTGGGCTTTGATAATGAAAACCAGATGAACCCTTGAGATCCTGCACTGCCAGGCCAGCAGAAAGATTGTGGGCTTTACTGATAATGGGTTAAGTTACATCAGAAGCCATATCGGAAACACAAGACTACACTTTTACCTTTAAAAATATGTCTGACTTTAGCAAAGTCTGAAAGTTCAGTTCATCACACTATGTTTCTGCAAGGTGAAAAGGCAGAGGTACATTTTGTTATTTGCTCCTTGCAAGATATTTTCGCTAAGAATATTCCTGTTATGAATAGATATATGGGGATGAGACAAGGAGCAGTATGAAGGACACATCATGTGGATACCAGATGCTTAGGCCTGATACTTTGCTCTATAGGTCTACTGCTACTGTGCCATATTACTTGCTGATGTAAAAGTAGGCAAAGTGCCTTTGCATTTGCATACTTGCTCGTGTTCTGGGCTTTTATAAGAAGAAAAAGATGAACTAATGTAGCATTTTTCACCCTCTCTATGTAGTTAGCTGAGGCAAGTGACAAGGAAAGGAAGTATGAACAGTCTTGCTCTTTTTCTTTCTGCGTGTGTGTAGGTTTGAATAGTAATCCTCCTACATCTTCAGGGTTTTTCACCAAAGACCATTGTGTGGAATAAGATACTCCATTTCCTCTGCTGCTGCTAGAGCAGATTTCTGATTAAAAGAAGATGTGTGTAGGTGACCACAGAACAATTCCAAACTCCTTGGGGGGCGATAGGTGTCTACAGGTTATGCTGCTCTTTATATACTACTAAAATGAACTCCTCAGGCAGCCTATCACCAAGAACAATCTCTGAAGTATTAAGATACTTTTTAAAAGACCTATAATTTTTTTTTTTAAACTAGCTTTGCACATCTTTTCTATAACTCAAAGGCACATCTAGGAATGCAATCAGCAGCAATAAAAGGAAATCTTTGCATTTGAAATGTGAATATAAGAGGGATATTAAGACTTCATTTTCAAGAGGGAGTGACTTTGGCCTGCAACTTTGAGTAGAGGATTTTGTTAGCAGTAGGGATTTTGGGTGGAAAGAAGAACAAAGAAGAGATAATCCATTTAAAGTCAAAGAAGAAAGTTTGATGTTTTTTTGTTGTGGGTTCTTTTTCAGTAATATGCATATTGAAACTTAAAAGTTTTAAAAGATAAAAGCTAATCCTAAGAACTATTAATAAAAATAGTATCAATCAATTTCTTTGATTTGGATTTTTCTATCAGCACATTAGAAATGCATTTCTCTCAGAAGCTAACTCCTGCATGCTTAGAAAAATAATACGAACTTGTCACTAAAAAAACAGTTGTTTTTTTTCCTGAAGTTAAAAAATTGTCACTGCTCGATATATTCCTATATATTGACATCTACTTGTTTGCATAAAAAATACAATTGAATTGTACATTAATATAAACTCACAAGCATTGCCTGATGTGATTTAAGTGACATTGCACCTTCTTTTCCCAGAAAACACTCAACATTACAAGACTGAATAGAAAGGCAAATAAGACTTACCCCTTTATCAGCATCATAGTGGACAAGCCCTGCCTAACCTTCACAGCAGCTATATTGTGATGAAGTTCATGAGAAGCAGAGGTGATTTCTCCAAGCAGCATTTTTCTGGAATATTGTGGTTTGGGTTTTTTTGGTTTGTGGTTTTGTTTGTTTCGGTTTTTGGGGTTTTTTTTCTTTAAGTATTGTATACTGGGTTGCATAAGCAGCTCAAAAGAATGCAAATGCCATGATAATTTGAAGGGGGAAATAATGGAAACAGAAAAGCTGCCAGCCCTTTGTAAATTAAGGATCAGCATGTAAAAGGTATTTGTCTTATCTACAGCCTAAGAGAAGGAACAGTCATTTTCAGATATCTGTTTTCAACTAAGACATCATCTTGGATTTTTCTGATTGTTCACATTTTAATGCTATACTATCAAAGAAAAAATTACTGTCTTTTAACTTTCATGATTTTTAGCCTTAAACAAAATCCTTGCTTTTGGGGCAAGATTATATAATTTTTTTCTGTAGTGATTTCAGTTCAGTTAATCCTAAAAACATGATTCCCTCAGTACATAGAACTTATTTTGCTGCCTCATAAATGTGCAATTTTGTAAAGCTTGCTTGTATATAAATAGAAATTGTAGTTGTATAAATAGAAATTGTAGTTACAATTAAAGATTGAAACTCACCTGGTACTAAGCGATAAGAAAGACCTACTTTCAGCAAAGGAGGACTCCTATGACATCATTCCAAGCAACAGTTTTAGTATTAACAGAATTAAAGTCCCCACAGTGTAAGGAGAGAATTGTTAGTCTGGTAACAAGGATGCTAACACAGTTCCAAGTGTAACATCTACAAATCCATGTCACAGCTAAGGTCACCCCACGTGGCATACTTTATCTAGACCATGTAGTGAACCTGGCCTTCATCACCAGATCTGTCCAGCTCATCTTATACTGTGGGTTTGTGACCTGACTAGTGACCTCACCTGCCGTGTTTTCATACTACACTCCTAGTTTCCCCTTTCCCTTCACTCCTCCACCCAGGAACTCCAGTACCTTTATTGCTCCTGTAATTTTTCCTTCAGGGAAATAAGGCTGGAGCAGGTCAAGATAAAGCTCAGGAGGTCTGTGTTCTTATCTTAACATAAAGGTTGAATCCAATTACAAGCAACGGTAGTACCACTACTCCCGATTCCACAAACAGCACTTTGCTGAAAGCATCCTTGCAGCCGTTTTCTTTTGCTTTGATAAAAGCTGGGTTTTAGTTCAGAGAAGTGGTAAGCAGATGAGACCTGTCCTCGTTCATGCAGACTTTGCAGACTTTTACTTACATGCTGTACTTTTAGAAATCCTGATTTTTTAATAGAAAAAAAAAAAAGAATTTCACTACTGTCTTACTATTAAGCATGAGTATAAATGTTTAACTGAATACAAGTACCCAGTGGGACTATTATGACAAGAAAAAAAGAGTCAAGATATCAGAAAGGAAAAGATAATGAAACTTTATTATAGGGAAATAAGTAGCATGAGCAGTAACAAGTGAAGAAGTTATTACTTTGTGAAAATATTACCTGACATAACATTGCACAGATCTAAAGTGGATGCACTGCAGTATGTTTTAGATGTGTCCTGTGAGACCAGAAATGTTAGAAATAAGCATTTCTTATAATGACATTTCCCACTCCCCCCATGAAACATCTGCATTGCAGTCTAATTTCTTCAGAGCTTCATATCCAGTGAGGTTTATATCCAATGTTTGTCCTGCATATGCATGAACTGAAGAAGTCAAATGTCTTGTTTTTCAGTACTTAGCTAGAACAGATTTGTTGTTCTCTGCTCATTTTTAAGAACTTTGAATTCTATGTGGTTGTTTTATCATTGATAAAGTTGAGACGAGAATAAAATATTGTCTCAATAAAGGGGAATGCATTATTTAGTGGCAGACAGAAATATTAAGAATAATTAAGGATACACAGAATCATAGAACGGTCGAGGTTGGAAGGGACCTCTGCAGATCATCCAGTCCAACCATCCTGCCACATCAGGATCACCCAGGGCAGGTCACAGGGGAACACCCTGGCAGTCTGAAATCTCCTCAGAGAAGGAGACTCCACAACCAATTTAGGCAGCCTGCTCCAGGGCTCCACCACCCTCACAACAAAGAAGTTTTATCTCGTGTCAAGGTGGACCTTCCTGGGTTCCAATTTGTGTCAATTGCCCCTCATCCTCACTGGACACCAGGGAAAAAAGGCACTTCACTGGACACCAGGGAAAAAAAGACATCCTCACTGGAAAACAAGGAAAAAAGACAAGTCCCATCCTCTTGGCACCCACCCTTTATGTATTTGTGAACACTGAGAAGATCCCCTCTCAGCCTACTCTTCTGCAGGCTAAACAGCACCAGGTGTCCACTTTTCATCATAAGATTCTAGCCTGGAAGGTTAAGGGATCTTAAAGGCAACTAACCATTGTCCCTTCCCTGAGTGTCAATCCTCTCTTATTGTCTCTAAAAAAAATTTACCTTCTAGACATGTCTTCTTAATCCAGACATGCCCAAATTCTGCTATGTGAGAAGGAGAAAAGAAACTCGACGAGTCTGACTAGGGTTTAATTTCAACTGTAAAATTAAAGAAGAAAACACAGCACAGTACCATAGTAAATAAATGATCTTTTCTCAGATCAAATTAAATCTTCCTCTTGTTGGCTGTCTGTATTAGTGGCTAAATTTTCAAGCACATAGACTGATACTGAAGTGCCTCCTTATTTTGATAGGTCCTGCACGGTCAAAATGAACAAACCAGGCATTTTTATAACCTATTCATGCAAGTGTGAGTTATGTAATAATAGCCATAATCTTTGTCTTTTTAAATAAGCCTGTGCCTCATGTTAATGTTACTTCCATGGTGATGCAGCATCAGGTCTGTTTGGAGTAAATTACAGAACTGCAATTCAGAGATACAACCTGTAATACAGAACTAAGTGTTCCTATTGTCTGAAGGGTCCTTATTTTCCAAAGAAAAATAAGCACTCCTGTACATTTAGCATAATGTCTTGCTTTTTTTTTTTTTTTTATTTTTTTTTTTGTTTGTTTGTTTGTTTTTTCAGTCTCTTACACTTATCCTTTCCCTGGTGATTTGTTTGTTCACTTGGATGGCTTCTGTGTGCAACCATGTTTGTAACTGTGGTGGTCATCTCACTAACATACTTATGTGAAGTACAGGTACTGTGCTGTCAACTCTGTCATTAGAGAGCTGCAAACTATTCATAGATTGTTGCTGGTTACATTGCTTGCTCACAGTCCTGTTTGAGTTTAAGGTGAAATAATTTGAACTAATTGTGGTGGTTTGGCAGTTCCCTGCCCCCCCACACACTGCGAAATTGCCCAGTCTAGACTCAGACAGCTGGAAGTTAAGGAAATGAAGCTTTATATTTACAGCTTTGCACAATATACAAGCAGATGTTTGCAATATATAACAGATATTTACAGATATATACAGTGAAAAGGTAATACAGAAATACCACACCCCTCCCAGAGATCAAGGTCCCTAAGAGGGCTTTCCAACCACTCTACCACCTTCCTCCACTTCCCAGTCTTACCCCACTATCTGTCTTACATGCCAGATAAGCAAAGGTAGATTGGCCAGAGGGGTTAGCAGCCGGAAAGTAGTTCATTAAGTTACTCAGATCCAGCTAAGAAGGCAGAGAGACACATTAGCCAGCACAGCTCAGAGCAGTCTGTCTTGTCTTTGTCTAGATTCTAACTTCTATAAATTTTTCAGTAACCTATGAGTGAAGTAGTACCAAATTTTGTTTTCCTTTCTCAGCCTATAATCTAATTTCTTATTAAAATCCTCCAATTGGTTCAAACCAGCACACTAATACATATGTAAGCTGCAGTTGTCAGCTTACGGAATAAACTTAGCATCAAGGGTGTGGTGGTTTGGCCCAGGTCTCCTTAAGAAAGCCATAGGGTTCTCCAAGAGGACCAGAGAGGTCCAGGAGGTGGACCCCAGAAATCATTGTTTTGTTATTCAAACCCATAATCCTACTATCACTTTATTCAGTCCTTCAGCTCTCCGGAGGGAGTCTTACTTGGGTAACTATGGAGGACTGACCTGCCTGCAGCCTTCAAGGCCGCAGTAAATTTCTTGCTGTGCAATCAAGGCCTGTTTGGGCCTTACAGGAGACAATGGAGGAAGGGAAAATGAGCACTGGGCTTCAGTGGTTTAACTTGGTTGGGGGGAAGGTTTTAGGGGAACTCTCATGCATCCCGTATCTGTGTTAGGTGTTAAGGATTCATGTGTTCTGTATTTTTTCCTGTACATCTTTAAATGCAATTTTTTGTATTCCTTTCCAATTCATCAAGAGCATTTTTATTTTACTTCCTTCAAGAGTAAAATAATTTTATTTCTGTCCACTCTCTAAAACTTCCACTGATAAACTAAGAGGAGGAAGAGAGTCTGGTTTCAGTCCTGTTTATGAATATTCTGTATGATGACAAATATTGGCAAAATCAGCCTGGGATCTAAAGTAAATATCTGCTTAAAAATGAGGACATTTCATGGAAATTCTTAATATCTCAGTGGAACCATTTGCCACAGCGTAGTTGGTGTTTATTTGAATATGATATGAGCTGCTTTTCTGCTGCACTGACTCATTTATCCTTTCTTCTTCTTCGTCTTCTTCTCCTTTTTTTTTTAAAGTGACCTTGAGTCTTCCTGTCTGAAAACAAATGTTGAACACTCTGCAAACAGAACAGTGGGCATAAGTGTGAGCAGATGGCAAACTCTGCTGCAAAGTTTGAGTGTTGCTTTCTGAAAAAAGGCAGATGACAAAATGCAGCTTCTATTAGAAACTGAAAAGCGCGGAAGTCCATTGAAACTTCCTCTCTCTTTCATCGACAGCCTGATAACATCTCATGTGCAAATATATTCAGCACTTCCCTGTCGCGCTGTGCAACTGGATGCTGAGGCAATGGATTTATGTTACTGAGAGGCCAAAATGTTAATTTATTTTTTTTTAAAGGCAAAAACGAAACCAAAAAACTCATTAACTTACAGTACAGGGCTCAGATATTAGGACTGACTTAGAGAAATGTGATCAGTCATGGTAATAGAATGAAGGCCAACCTAAGCATTTTCTTTTGAGACTGTATGGTGTGGGTTGCACACTGTGAATGATCAAGTAAGTGAATACATTTTTAGGATTCATAAAGCAACTTGATCTGTCAGATTCAATTGTTAGCTAAAAATTGCCTTTTTTATTTTTTTAATATGGAAAGTGCTTTACTTGCAGGGTATGGCAGCTCATGCAATTGGGTTTTTAGCATCTTTGGGAGCTGCTTATTTATTGCAGATAGAATCTCAGCTTCAGTCATTTTCTTGCTTGATTTAGATGTTCCCATAACAGTTGAAAAATGTGCATTTTGTTGTAAAGCCTAGCCATAGGGACATGTTAAATATAGTACAAGTAAATGCTACCACTGCTACTAAAGGTAAAGATACTATTGGTACTAATACAGCCACATGCACGAGCTAGCTCCTAACTCACTAGCATGTCTTTAAAGTTTTGGGTCAGAAGAATTAATGTGGAAAATTATATATTTATCTGAGGAGAATTAGTTGTTCTGTTATTTTGGTTTGGTTTGTTTTGGTTGGGGTTTTTTTGTTGTTTTTTTTTTTTTTTTGCAGTGAGAAGTATATCATGCTTATACCCTCCTTGGAAATTACTTATTTATGTATTGAACTATTCCTCATCTGAAATATGTCAAGGATATCAATGATGTCTTCATTTAAAGTGTAGCATCAGAAGCAATAACAAATGCCACAGCAAAGAGACTATTTGTAGATGCTGATCCTACAAATGCTATTGGGCAGGCAGGCAATTGTGGGGATATAGCAGATGCTCTGCCATATAGTGCCTGAACTCTTTCTTCATCAATTGTTAATTTCATCATTTTAATACTTTTAGTATAATATCTCTTATGGCGGTACTTTGGCACCAAAAAGAATGCTGGGATGTTACTGTATCAGTGTATTCAACAAATAATCTGTCTCGGGATGCTTGTTGGAACTTGTTAATTATTAAAGGTGAGATGCTGAATTTCTAACAAAAGGCACAGAACGACAATGAAAAAAAAATAAGAAATTAATAAATTAAAGTTTTATGCCAGTTTTCTTGGAGGATACTACTTCACAGTTTTTCAGTACTGTTAAACAGTTTTAAGAGTTGAAAATACCTAGTGGAAAATCAAGATTATAAGTGATAATATTTCACATTATTTCATATTTCATATTTTCTTTCTTTGGGCACAAGGGAAGGAAAAATTCTTGTTCTGGGAACACTTATGAGGCTGAATGAGAAAATATGAGACCCATCAGTAAGTTGTAGAAATGAACCATATTTATACTGCAGCTCTGAAAGATGTTAACAGGGAGAACACACACAAAAAAAAAAAAAAAAAAAAAAAAAAAAAAAAACCACCAAAACAAAA
>VWZI01009400.1:467145-481329 GCA_013396835.1 Psilopogon haemacephalus
AGAAATAAAATGTTAAGAATAGCTTGCTTGTCCCAGTGTGAAGTTTTGTCATTAAAAAATAACTAGGAAATGGTTGGGTAAAGGTAAACAAGAGTAACATTAGAGCTGGAAGTGGCACCTTTGAACCAGCTGAGCCTTTTCTGGCTTTAGTGAAACTGAGTTTTCATTTATGTTATTAAAAGCTGCTGAATCCAGAAAGTCACTGGAGATGAGGCTGCTGCAGCTCCATTCATTCCCAACAGACACATGAAAAAGCACATGTACATCATATATAGCCATGGTGTACCACACAGTGCAACACAGATTCACTTACAGACAGCACCAGCTGCCTTATTGTTGCTTGGGAGCAGACCACGTTTACATTTTTACTTAACACCTTCTAGAAAACCACAGCTCTGAGGAATCTTACTCAGGGTTTTTGGAGGGGTTGTGTTTTTTCCTTAGAGTTGAAAATACTGACATAAACCCGAAGAGCACTGTTTTCTCTGAGACTTAGTAATATTAGTTACATGCATAGGATTTTATTCAGCAGTAATAACACAATGCAGGTATCAAATATAGTGACTATTATTGCCATGCATTGAACCTTTCTAAAAGTTTTCACAGATTCATGGAAAGTTTCAGGCCTTGGGAGGACTTCTTAGTGTGACATTAAGATACTTTGATTTCTTCCATCCCTCTTGCATTTTAATCATTTGAGACCTATCTAATGTTTTTCATGGTGCCCAAATATAAGTAGAAATGTGATGGCTTTTAAAGAAGGATTTTAGCCTCACAAAATTGGATGCCTATTTTTAACTCAAAGCCTCAGAATAATTAAGAAGGCTTTCTCAGTAGTTACTCTCATAGACATAGAATCATAGAATCATAGAATGGTCTAGGTTGGAAGAGACCTCAAAGATCATCCAGTTCCAACCCCCCTGCCATAGGCAGGGACACCTCCCACTAGATCAGGTCGCTCAAGACCTCATCCAGCCTGGCCTTGAACACATCCAGGGAGGGAGCAGCCACAACCTCCCTGGGCAACCCGTTCCAGTGTCTTGCCACCCTCACAGTGAAGAACTTCCTCCTAACATCAATATGTTATACACAGAAATTCTAAGCTGGATTTAGAAATGCTTGTAACCTCCTATGAAAGACTGTACTAAGCATAAATAAATTGCTAGAACCACTTTGTTCTTCCTTATTTATTCCCTCCCAAGAGTATGGCACTTCTGCTATCTACCATGAGCTTTATCATCTATGGAAACTATCAAGATCTGCTTTAGAAGTGCTGCAAGTCCAGCTACTGGTAGCTATCAGACGGAAGGTGTGGTGAGCCCTGACGCACGTTAGTGATCAGGCTATGGTGATGACTGCTGAGCCTCTCAATGGAGAGAAGTTCGTTACTTCATTATGCCATTGCAAGCTGTTCTCAAGGGTGGCTTACTACCATCGAAATTTAGACTTGATAAATCAAGCCTATGAAACTCAGTAAGGTACTAACTGGAGTACAAGAATGACAATTTCTTCAGTCAGAATAATTTATGGTTTTGGTTTTTTTTTAATTAATAAACACACACACACACACACACACACACACACCCCCGACAGTTTGTATTTCCTGGAGTTGTAAAACTGAAATGAAGTGAGGCTTAGTGATCCTAGCATACCCAAGGAAACCTCAACAATATGTGCTACTCAGCCATTACTAGCTGATTGTTTACTCATTAACCTTCAAAAAACCCCACCTTTCATTGCCTCAAGATATAAAGGTAGGTGAATACAAAAAGCCTGGGCAATTTTTATAATCAGCTCCACAGGTTCCTACAGTAGATAACAGGTTGTCATGAACAAGTTTGAAAGGCTGAAGAATAAATGAAAGGAAATCAGTCTCAAATTCATCATGGCTCATAACTGAATCAGACAACACTTATTAATTTTATGCAAGGTAAAGTTAAGACAGTGCTTATTAATCTTATGCAGGCTTATGCCACAGTTTTATTGAGCCTAGATTGATTCTCAGTGAAACATTATGATTCTGGAGTGGTATTTACCACCTCCCTAAAATGAATGTTCTGACACAGAGTTCTTTAGCACCTATTAAAAAAAAGGCATTCAGACACAAACTAAAACTTGAGTGCAGTGAGGCTGATTGCCATGGGTTTGAAATGCAATTTAGCAAGACTTAGATGTCGTCTGACAGCAGCTCTAGTATTCATCACACAAAATTGATAGCAATTTTTTTAATGGCTCAGCTCTGTTTAGGTTCTTGCTTTTAAGATAATTAGCAGCAAATGGCAGTTGTCTTTGGAACTCTTAGATCCTAAGCTTTGTAAATAAGTTGACACCCAACATTTGATACTTCTGAGAAATCTGATCACACTGTTTAGTGTCTAAATAAGACTTAATTTGTTTTGGAAGTCTCCTTCCAGCCATGTTCTTATTTTGAAAGTCTGTCTATGTTCCAATGTTTTGGTCCTTTGAATGTCTTCTAGTTGGTTTTCTATATTCTGATCCACAGAATGAGGTTATGATAGTTCATTGTTACTTGTTCTTATCATCCATTTTAAATGAAGCTTGTTTTTTTCCATAGAGGTCTTCTACTTAAATGGGAGTTTGATGACCTCACCTTGACCATGAGCTGATTGCAAGGCAAACAGTGATGAGTATGGGCCTTTCAGTGGAGAGAAGTTTGTTACTTCATTATGCAATTGCAAGCTGTTCTCTAGGGTGGCTTACTACCATGGAAATTTAGACTTGATAAAGCAAGCCTATGAAACGCAGTAAGGTACTAACTGGAGTACAAGAATGACAATTTCTTCAGTCAGAATAATTTATTTATTTTTAAAAAATAATTAATAAACCCACAGCCAAGAGGACAATTTGAACAGGACCAGACTATGAGATATGGTTTGGGTCATGGACCAGCACAGCACAGGAGAGTTACTGGAGCGATGCACCAGGATGTCAACATGACCTCTTCACACTGGTCCTGGGCTGATGCTTCCAAAGGCCTTCACAACTAGAGGCTGGTGTGTTCTGTAGCTTTCGAGTGCCACATAACAGCCAGTGCCCAAGGTAGCACAACTACATGTCCGTTTCCTTCTGGAACATCTACCTCTGAAGGAACAACTCTTTAGCAGAATATTTCCTTCAAATAATCAGAATCTTTGCTTCTCCCCTGTGAAGATTCTTTGTATGGTTTAGGGAGATATGTCAGCCTTTCAGGAAATGTTTGGATTTTTTATTGCCTCTTCCCCTTTTCATAGCTCTTCTGCAGTGGTGAACATGATTACAGTACCTGTTCATCATATATGTCTTGATTACTAAATTACATAAGTGAAGAAGTGTATCTTCTCCCAAATAGTTTTTTTTAATGATTGTCACTCCTGCCAAGTAGTTTGACATGAATTGTCTTAATATTTTCATAGGTTGTTTAGTTTTGGTTTGGGTTTTCCGAGGACAATTTCAGTGTATTTTCTACTTACAAGCTACTTTTTCCTTATTTAAGTTGTAAAGAGATTTCTAAACATAATTCTTCTCTTCCTATCAGCTACTCAAACATTCCCAATTTATCCTTGTATTTAGTTCTCTCACTTTTGTTTTCTTCTTCAAAAATGCCTGCATTTCCCTCCTTGGTAGACAGGCTACCTTCTTTTTTGCACCATAGGTCCTCCACAGAGTTGCATTCTCTGTCTATTTAATGTTCAACCAAATTTTAGGTGGTTTTAATCAGGCTTTTTTTGCAGATGATAAGCAAACTTACAGCCTTTTCCCTCTCATAGTCTAGTATTTCCATTGTAGTACAATCATTCACATATTCCCAACACTGCAGACTCAAGACTTCAAGGCAGTTGTCTTAGGTACTGAAATAGGATAAACCAGCAGTGACTAAATCTTGTGAATATTTGGGTTGATCAGGTTAGCCAGCAAAAATAAACAGCAAGGCAGTTGAAATAATATTAAATATCAACCTAAATGGTCAGTGGAAGCAAAGTGCTGGGAATTATGAAGCAAGCATCAGATTTCTGAATATAAAAAGGGGCTGATGTAAACTATCTCCTGTCTGTCCCCAGAGCTTTCGGCCTTGAGAGGTAAAGCCTTGTTTTCAGTGAGATGTGGAAATGAAGAGGCGTTACATTTCATTATTTTGGGTTACAAATTATAATGATATAATTTCAGAAGTAATTGAGTTTTCCATTACACTAATTAAAACCTGAAATATAGATTAAATGAAAGAAATCAAATTCCTTAGGGACCTGCAAGTTTATTATGTGTAACATTTATAATCCATTTCATGTAAGTAGAGTCAATTACAGTTTCTGAGCAATGTGGCTTTGCTCACGTGTCTCTCCGTACAGGACTTTATAACTTGGGAAATATT
Source organism: Psilopogon haemacephalus (assembly GCA_013396835.1). Lineage (NCBI taxonomy): Eukaryota > Metazoa > Chordata > Aves > Piciformes > Megalaimidae > Psilopogon > Psilopogon haemacephalus. Next base: position 471,512 of record VWZI01009400.1, read on the forward strand.
GGAACTGGCTCCAATTAAGACATATTTAACATTGGATTCCTTACAGTTTAGGGATTAATGTATTTGCTAATCCCTCAAATTGGGGGGAGTTTTGTGGTTGTGCTTTTGTAGAATAAAAGCAAGTATATTTTAAAGCACAGTTATTGCTGAAGATATGAAATATACAAGTTTGTAAACTGAAACTTGATGTGGATGAGCAGTTCACACAGATTAACTTAATGAGCTTTCCATACTAACTCTCCCTCTATAACTGGAGAGAGGAAGAGAAAGGAGGAGACCAAACTTCCTAAGCACAGTTTAAAGCAGTAAGTCCAGCTCCCTGACCTAATCACCCTGGTGAAGCCAGCTTCTCCCAGTGGCCAACAGACAGATCCTATCAAGACTAATAAAACTAGGCTGAACTTTTTAAACATTTTCAACAGTTACTTCCCTTATCAACCTAACATATAATTCTTGGCCATTATTAAATATTTCTATCATCATGCTAGTAATTAAGAGAGAATATTTAATGCCTTGTACTGTTACAGTAATATATATACGTATATATACAAATTTATGCTATATTAACATGCATAGCATGTGATAGATTGCTCAAAACAGGCATGAACTTTAAGGAAAACAATATTTGACTACAAGAATACATATAACATAAGAGTCTAGACAGCATATCCGGCAGGTATGTTTGCACATGCATTGTTTATTTAAATATTTTCCTCTAAGAATTAAAAAAAAAAAAGTATTAAAATTAAATTCATTAAAAAAAAAAATCAACCTAAAAGACCATAGGAAATATTTCTATATTACTTTCCACACATTTCTCCAGTCCTTATGAATATGATTTTCTGAACCATTTTGATCGTTATCCATGGGTGCCTTCTGCAAAGAACTGATAAGTGAGAGAGACGACCTAATAGCCTGTTAATGAGCTCTTTCCCCAGTGGAACTTTAAGCCTGATTCAGGAGGGTCACTGCCAGCCAAGTATTGAATTATTAAGTATGGTAATTAATCCAGCCAAAGGCACCTATTTGTAACATTTTGAACTTGGAGATTACCAGGCAGACTTGAATAAATTGTACTTTGTTCCTAGTTTGCAATGGAAGATTAACAAAATTAATTATTGTGGGGTAGTAAGATATTAAATTCAAACCACGATAAGTGAGTTGATATTTTGCTATTTTCAGTAACTCAAGGAAACATTTCTAAGTTTTAATTTATTGCTTATAACATTAGAAGAGGTGAATTAACAGGAGTATTTTTTCAGTCTTTCCTGACTGTAAAAGGAACTTCAGCATTAGATCCTAAACAGCTGACATTGCCTGAAAAAGTCAATACTGGAATTTAGATTGTGTAGGTGTTTGTGTGCCTGTGCATGCCCACATTTTTCAGATTCACCAACATCCTGTGCCTGATGGAAGAAGCAGCAATGATTTGGTGTTTAGTACATTGGATTTTGGTCTAGTGTGACTCAAATAAAGATTTCATTTTTCCTCATCCTCTACTACTGTTCTCAAGGATCTGTACATGCTGTAAGATTGATGCAGGCATTGAGCAGTTGGGGTCTTAAACTTACAGCATTAAAGACATTTGGAGATGTATTAAATTTTGATTTTAGAAGATGTACTTTCAGTCTAAGAAGAAGCTCTTGAGTGAACAAAAATCTATATTGTTCGTTTCCTCTTTTTTTTTTTTTTCATGAGCCCAATCTATTTGGTACATTGTAGCAATTAATTAATTAATTTAGACAATTTAATAATTTACGAAATGCTAGATCAAAAGCATTAGGGATTTTGAGGAACATAGTCCATTAACTGTTGTATAGGCCATTAATTTCCTTGGGGGTATTATGAAGATTAATTAGTTAATGTCCTTTGAAGATCCAAAGTTGCTATTTAAATGCTGATTTATAATTATTAGTACTTTTCAAGTGCTATGGTTATGTAAAATGTTATTGACAAATACATGCTTTCACTTGTATTTTTAATTCTAGGCAATCTTTTAAAGATCAAAAAGCTAACCACTATTTCAAAAAAACCTTCCCTTAGTGTTGTGGATTTAGAAATTAATAATTTAGAAAATACAATTTTAAGAGATATAATAAATACCTAAACCATCTATTGTAATGATCCATTAACAAATATTTATGTAAGTTTCCTCTCAGCCTTCCTTTATCCAGGCCCTACTCTCCCAGCCTTCCCTCTCAAGAGAGATGTTGAATTTCCTTCATCATATTGATGGACCTTTGGTGCACTCTCTGCACCATGTCCATGTCTCTCTTGTACCAGAGAATCCAGAACCAGTTACAGCTCTCCTCTAGATGTGGCCTCGTCAGTGTGGAGCAGAACAGAAGGAACCCCAACCTTGATCTGCTGGCAATAAATACTTTGGCAACCACAAACAGGGACAGCCTTTGCTGCAAGGACAAAATGCTCACTCATGCTCAACTTTGTGTTCACCAGGACTCATAGGGCCTTTATGCCAAGCTGCTTTCCAGTTAGTCAGCACCCAGAAGATATCAGTGCCTGAGGCTGTTCCTCCCCATCCAGACCCAAATCCAGATCCACAGTTGCTGGAGAGCCCTGGTTACAGCAAGGATTTGGAGAACATTTCCTAGCCACTGGGAGCTCCCATGCAGTGCACCCACTTGTAGGTGAGGCTTCCAAAGTCACTACAAGAGGATCCATCTTTTATATTGTTGAATAAACATGTATTGTTGAATAGACATTCAGGAATATCCGGCTTGATTCTCCTGTTAAATTCTTCCTGTAATCCAGTAAGGGCCCAGGGAGGAACTAAGGGAGTATGCCTCTCTGGTTTTGAACACATCCCTCCCAATGGGGCCAAACCCCTAGCTGCATGGCCTTGACAGTCTCCCAGATATGGTCTTTGATGGTCTGCCAAGACCAAGCAAGGCCATTCACCTACAGGACCTTGATGATTTACCAAACAGACAAAATTAAATCCATTCTCAGGACATTTCATCCCCACTCATGGTTATATTTTGTCTATACATGTCACTACAGAACGTTAATATTTTGCTAATGGTTATATACCAGGGCTAGAGACATATTCCACTAATGAGCAAATATTAAAATATAACATTTGGTTGGGATGTTCATCTAGAGGTCAGCTTTGGTTCAGGGCATATTGCTCAGGCCACAGCACTTCAGAAATCTAATTAAGTAACCTAAGTAACCTAAGTTTTGCTTGTTTACAATTTATTGCAGTACAAATATCTAACATTTGTGTAAATATTTGTACACAGTTAAGATTATTTACATTATTATCCAGGTTGTATTACTACTGTAGTGTGGTTTGGATTTTTTTTTTCAGTTTGTTGTTGTTTGGTTGGTTTGGGTTTATTTTGTTTTGTTTTGTTTTGCTTTTCATTTATGTCCTTAGAATATGGGGTTTCAGGACCTACAGTTTTTCCATTAAAAATAATAATTTTCCATTTAAAAAAAATCCTGCTTTTAACACAGATTTTAGACATTGACTGGAGTCTTACTTAAAACCTATTAGAGTTGGGGGGTTTTAATTGGTTTAAGCACAAAAAAAGTAATAATCAGCTTCATAATGCTTGACATTTTTTCACCAAGTTTTATTACTTGAAATATATTTCACAGAATCACAGAATTATTGAGACTGGAATAGACCTCTGAGATCATCCATTCCAGCCTATGACCTAACACCACCACATTGACTGGACCATGTCACCAAGTGCCACATCCAACCTTTCCATACCTCTAGGGTCTGTGACTACACCACCTCCCTGGGCAGTCCATTTCTGTTTCTAATTACCCTTTCCATGAGGAAGTGCTTCCTAGAATCCAAACTAAACCTCCCCTGGTACAGGTTCAAGACATTACCTCTCAAGTTGCCCAAGCCTCACAACTTGCCTGGGAGAAGAGGCCAACCCCCACCTTGCTACAACTTCCCTTTAGATAGTTGTAAAGTGCGCTGGCTTGAACTAATTGGAGGATTTTAATCAGAAATTAGACTATAGGCTGAGAAAAGAAAACACTGATGATGCTACTTCACTCATAGGTTTACTAAAAAAGAAACAAATGTTTAAGAGTTGTAACCCAGACATAGATAGAACAGACCACTTTGGGCCATGTTGCTGCTGCATGGCTCTATCTCTGTCTCCCTACCTTCTTAGCTGGATCTGAATAATTTCACTAACTTCTTTCCTTCTGTTAATCCCCCTGGTTGGTCTACCTTCACTTATCTGATGCATAAGACAGATGGTGAGATAAGATTGGGAAGGGGTGAAGGTGGTAGGGGTGGTTAGAAACCCCTCTTGGGGATTCTGATCTCTGGGAGGGGTGTGGTGTCTGTATTGCCTTTTTACCGTGTATATATGTAAATATTTATTACATATTGTAAATATCCACTTGTATATTTTGCATAGCTGTAAATATAAAGCTTAATTNCTACTTTTAATATATGCAACTAGGAAGAAGTTCTTTACAGTGAGGGTGAGACACTGGAACAGGTTGCCCAGGGCGGTTGTGGATGCTGCCTCCCTGCAGGTGTTTAAACCCAGGTTAGATGGGGCCTTGAGTGACCTGTTCTAGGTTAGATGGGGCCTTGAGTGACCTGTTCTAGTTGGAGGTGTCCCTGCCTGTAGTGGGGGGTTGGAACTGGATGATCTTTGAGGTTCCTTCCAACTTAAACAATTCTATGATTCTATAACTATTTCTAATCCCCCTAAAGCTACTTATAAAAAAGGTGTTATTCCTCTTAGATGATTGTTTTACATGTTTGAACTTACTTTGAAGTAAGTAATCACTGTGCCCTGAATTCTGCAGTTTATGGTGGTCCATAAAACTGAACAGTTTCTCAAAGCTGTGATCACAGGAAGACACTGTAAAAACTTTCTCCCTCATCTGAAAAGTTCAGATTCCTGGTTACTTTACTGTTCTTTAAATATTCATTGGTAATAAATGAATAAATTTGGGTAGTGTTTCAGCATATCCTCAGGAAAAATACAAAATACCCTAACATTGAACTAACAGCTTGAAGTCTTTGTTCCCACAGCATGCAAATCAATCAGTTCTCACTCACTGTGACTACTTCTCAGTCAGAGGACCAGATCTGCCATTTAATACTCAGAAGTAACCACCATTAATTCTAATGAACACTGTGGACATGTCTCAGAGGGCAGACTTCGCCACAGAGAGTTATTTAATGGGAAAGATCTTATACTTTATGCACAGAATTCTGAGAGATAATGTGCTTGTATCTTCAGAAAATCTATATCCATAAAAGAAGAGATGAACGTTGTGAGCAAATCTGTTCCTCATGCTGCTGCTTCAACTTACTTCGCAATGAGATCATTCCCAGGGATGACAGCGTAACTCGCTCCCATCCTCCTGTTCTGCTTTATAGTTTTGTTCTGGAGTTGACCAGTAACAAATAGAATAAATCAATAATTTAGTTAGTAGTCATCCCCTCAACCTACATATAATCATTACACACGGATCTGGAACATCATGCTTCACAGTTTTCACTGGAGTCCAAAGTCTGTGAAATAAATTAACTCTATAAATTTTGAAGTGATGTATTTTTTTATTTATTCATAGAGGGTGGTGAAGCACTGCAAGTGGTTGTCCAGAGAGGTACTTGAGGTCACATCCATGAAGATATTCAAGGTGAGGCTTGACAGGGCTCTGGGAAACCTGATCTAGTTGAGGATGTCTCTGCTTACTGCAGAGGGGGTTGGACTAGGTGACCTTTGGAGGTCACTTCCAACCCAGACCATTCTGTGATTCTAAATGTGATTTACTGTTCATGTTCAAATACATTCAGCTTTTAAAACTGCATAATCGAGGCCCAGGTAGCTGAACTGTACTATGTATGCATGCTCCAATAAAGTCTCAAGCACAGTTTTTCTTTGTTTCTGAGTAGTTTCCTTATGAAAATTTTACTGATATATATCACAGATTTTATTGGACAGACATGCTGAAATTAAGTCTCTTTGCATAGCCTTAGTAACCAATTTTTATTTTAGTATAGCAACATAGAACTAGTTGACCTTACACCCCTCTATTTTATTGTCACATGCTTAACCAAAGAATTTAAATAAGGATTGAAACTGCAGATGGTTAATCTCTGTCATTTGATGGGAAAGTGTAAGGAAAAGTACTAGTTTCATGCAGATTGACTGGAAAATAGATGAATGCCATGAGACTTTAAGCAATGATGGGATTCGACACCACCATTAAATTAGTCAGAACCATAACAAAGAGATAGCGCCACTTACAATGAATCTTATTTAGAAAGCAAATAACACATTTACTGATTTCTACATAGAGCTGATAGGGTAAGTGAATGACCTGTAGTAACAGAGCTTCAGGAATACAGGCATGCTGCTATTTTTTTGTGTGGCTTACCAACAAGAATAAATAAAAGCAAGAGTTGAGAGAAGTCAACAAATTTGCTTAGCTTTTTCTTGCTGCTGTGAATGTAGGAGTGATGCAGAATTAAAGGGATTACAAAAGCAGAAGATCACTTGCTGAGATAATTATGCTAATGATGATAGAGCAAGGCTTTCAGTTATAAAATATTCTTTCTATTTCTATAGTTCTTATTCTTGGATAAAACCTGGCAGATGTGTGCTGCACTTTAAGGACATTTTTATACAGAACTGGAATGTTTTTATGTAGTTCTTGTATTTAAAGATCCCAGTAAGATGAATTTACCACTCTTTACTTTTTCACACTACTGTAATATGGTTCAGTAAAAGTAATTTTTTTTTAAGGGATGATGAGAAAGAAAAACAAAACTTAAAATAGTACCGTTGCTTTTCCAGGTTCAGCTTTACTCCATCACTCCCCACTCCTCTATCTTCCCAATGCCCAGGGGCACAGGGAGATTTGGAATGAGTGGGTTATTATTCATACACAAGAGCTCCTCCCTGCTGCTCCTATTTCCCACACTTTCCCCTGCTCCAGGGTAGTCAGATCTTCCACAGTCTGCAGTGGTGAATATCTGCACCACCATGGTCTCTCCACAGGCTCCAGAGTTACCCACATAGCAACTCTGCTCTGAGAGAGAAACCATGTGCTGATAGAAACTCTGCCTTGATAGAAACTATGTGCTGTGACTGTTTTTATAGTCTGTTTTCCAAACCAGTCCAGACAGTATTATCTGAGACTATTTTTAACCATTTTTAATGAATATAGTCCTTCTTTCCTCTGATTCTATGTTATTTGCCTTGAATTCTTATTTGGATGGCAATCACTACTGACAAATGTGAAAGAGCACTCCTTGCTCTGGCTGGACACTTCCAAAAGTTTAAGAGGGCAGGAAGTTCCCCTAATCATCTCAAATTGAGTTTATGTCTTGTAATGACAAAGAAATGATTGCCTACTGATTATTATCACAGACATCTTTAAACATTGAGATATTAAAGATCAGCTTGTGGAGTTTCTGAAAACAAAGTCTTGCATTTTTAGATCCTAACTTTAATAGGTAGGTATGGACAAGATAGAGATAAGATACTTACTGAAGAAATCAGCACATTTTGAGGAAAAAAAAAATCTGGAAAATAAAAACTTGGAAACATGAATTCTGGAGAATAAGTTGGCAGCTTAGATTGCTTAACTGACATTACAGTCTCTGCTAGGTCAAATATCTTGACTTACTTACATGGGGTAATTTAGACATTTCTGTTCCAAACTAGATCCCAATTATTTTTATATCCACTAATCAGTAGAAGGATTTTCAAGGTTCTAGATGCAAGGCAGAGTCAAAGTGACATGCCACAATTTTTAAACAAGTTAAAGGTGCGAAATATGTGGAGACAAATGCAAGTGTTAAATGTTCTATGAAGACCTGATTGACATCTGCCTCAACGATTTGAGTTTGGTGAGTCATTGGCTTTGGAACTGCACTCAGTATTTGCAGGACTGAGCTCTGACTATCCGTAAGTAAAGCACTTCAGTAAACATGGAAAGATTTTGAGACCAGTGTACAAACCTTTGTGCAAACTGGCCTGGTCTCATCAGTGACCTTCTTTTGAGTCGGAGTTTGGACCGGATGAATCCTGAGGTCCCATCCAACACAAAATATCCTACAGTACTATAATTATTATTCATACCAGCTTACGGTAGGCTGCTTTGCTCCTGTTCTCTGACCTAAAAGGTTACAACATGAACTAAGCTGTACATAATGAGTGACTGGAGCATTTGTTTGCTAGTGAGGTGATAAAAAAGCATGGAGAAAGACAAGAAAAATCTTGATACACTTGGTATGCTATTTATGTTGGAACTGATACTGCAGGAAGTTTGGGGTTAGGTATGAAGACACACTTCTTGCCTTCTGATCTATGGATTGGTCATACCCAAATTTTCTAAATTTACTCTTGCTGCCTTTTTCTCCCTAAATCCATGTTATTTGATGTATTCTTACAGGAGATGTGAGCTCTACATTAGTTCAGTAAACTTAAGAAAATACTCTTGTTGATGACATTTTCTGTTGACTTCTCTCATTTTGTTTGGAAAGAGAATAAACAAAGAGGAAGAATCACCATCTGCTGAGTACAGGAATGGAAACAATCTCTGATTGTTTTCCTGAATAAAACATGCAAATCTCAAAGGTAACATGAAAGTGGGAAATGGCTACTCTGTTAATTAACAAGGTCTGTTTAGCCTTGTGCTTCCATTAATATGCTAGGATAAGACTGTGATGTTATGCTTCAGCGAGTATGCTGCTTTAAGTCACCTATTTTGATAGGGCTTGACATACTTTGCATAAATGGGAATTTATATGAGAAACTACAAATTACACATTTTAAACAAGTGATTTTTCCCCCATATTTTCAAATCTTGAAGTCATTTTGGTAAGAAATTGTCCTGTTGCCACAATTTTAAATAACATTTCAATGTGATGCCTAAGGACAAGAAATAGCATAAGGAGGATAATTATATACTTTGTAAGCTAACCTTCCTGAGATTTATATTGACACATTTATTAATCATGATTTCAGGATGACACAGAAGCAAATTTGAATAAATCAAATAAAAAATACATTACAATTCGCTACCTTATGAGTTTAATACTCTCAGCTCCAGCTGTCTTATATTCAGCTTTTAGTTTTTGAAACCATAGCAAAACAATGCTGTGCTATGCTGTCTTCAATGATTCACTTCTGAAGGTTGAATCGCAAACTCTGCACTCCTTAAGTGTCCTTAACTTAAAGCTATCCATAGAATCAGATAATCACAGAATTATAGAATCATAGAATGGCTTGCCTTGGAAAGGATCTCAGAGATCATCTACTCCAACCTCCCCACCACGGACACGAATGCCTCCTAACTAGACTTGGTTGCTCGAGACTTCATCCAACCTGCTTTTGAACACCTCTCACTGTCTTTTTGAGGTACAAACTCTTTCACAGATCACACAGGAAGCTATACATGCAGCTAAGCCTTTGCTCAGGGCTTTCCTGAGACATTCTGGGAAACTCTGACCAGGTCCTGTCTGTCTGTCTACACCAAGCAGCACAGACTCATTTGGTTTGTGATGGAAGAAGAAAAACAGGCTCTTCTAAGAGACCAGCCACGCAAATGCAGCTCAGACTTGCAGGGCTTCAGATGCTAGACACAGAGAGCTAGGCAGGGCTGACCTGCCCTCAGCTGGTACATTATAGGTGTGGTAGTTTGAGGGGTCCCAGGGTCCATTAGGAAAACCACAGGGGATGGACCTGGTTGTCCCAGGATATTGTAATATTGTTCGTCTATATTCCATTTTCCAGTATCACAGCTTATAAGGCAGTGCCTGGCTGATATCATCTCCTCCTCTCCTCTCCTCT